>CAJDSM010001375.1:73-28882 GCA_903981925.1 Ostrea lurida
GGGGGGAAAAAAAAAGGAAAAAAGGAATTTTTTAAAGATTTTTTTTTTCACTTTCAACTTGAAAAAAGCATGCGATAACGCGATAATTCTCCTAGTGAAACATTACTCAATTAACCGATTTTTCACCTGCGGATAAAAGTAGTCATATTAACCTATTGTGGCATATAAAACGAACCCTTTCCTCAGACAAAAAAATGTCGGGGGGGGGGGATGCGTATTAAAATCATGCCAATTAAAACAAAGGAACCAAACCTGCATGTTTTAAACCATACGAAAAAAGAAAGAAAAGATAATGAATATTATAATCCTTTAGTGCTAAGAACTGTTGAAGAAATCAAAATGATGACACAATTGAACGTACAATTTTTTCCAACCTCAACTTTTAAAGCCTATTGACTCCACAAACGATGATTTTAGGTGGGAACCGAAGGCCTCCCGTATGCAAAAAAATGTATATATATAAAAAAAAAAAAAAAAAAAAAAAAAAAAAAAAAAAAACTCTTCCAAGCACGTCTGTAACCTAAATGCCGCACAATACGCCAGCTATCTGTTTTATTATCCTATTATCGCTAATCTGTTTGTAACGGCTCTTTAAGGTTGATAATTGATCGCTTTTCTAAACAAAACAAAGTGCTTTCCGCCCTTCTCGATCGACACATATGACGTCACAGTAATGGCGCGTAAAATCGCCGATAAAAATATGCATATTTGGAAATTCAAAACTTTGGAAAGCTATAACTTTGAAAAATACAGCTTTTTGACACAAATAAACTTGAATGAATGATTATAAAAGCACACTTTCTTTGATATATAAAAAAAAATAACGATTTATTTAAACTCGTGATAAAACTCCTTTAAATGATATAACTTGTATAAACTTGTGCGAATGCTACATCAATACGGTTTGAGGTTTAGAAAACACTTAAATTGTATTATACCGGTATTTAACTTTTGAAGGAAAATCCAGTCACATAAGTATTGAATTTATTAAAAATATTCAGTACAAGAATGATGATAAAAGAAATGCAATATCTATATCTATATATATATACATGTACATATAATGAAAATATGTCATGACAAAATAGTAATTATCAAGATATATCGACTAGATTTTGTGAAGATGTTAAAGTTGTACGGAAATTTTCGTTCCCTTTTATTTTTGCCTTCATTCTACACTGTATCTGGTTGAATGTAGATAGGCTATGGGTGAACTTTAATACATTCATTGTTCTGCAGTAGCGAAAACAGATTTGGGATTAACTTGAAAGGAGAATAATTAATGTCCCAATGCAAAATTTCCATCTTCGCTAGCCAAGAGTTTTCGGTCCACTCCACTCCCCATCAAAGTGGACCGAAAATCCTTGCCACCGAAGTGGACCGAAAACCCTTGGATAGCGAAGATGAGTATTGTCAATAATTTGTTCAGGGTGTGTATTGAAGTTTCTGTGCTATCTATTTATTTTCCATTCCATTGCACAGTGTACTATTTTCCTCGTATTGACTAGCTGTACTAGCAATCGAGGATTTACGAGGAAAGGATCCCTCCATTTTCAGGACGTTGGAAGAATTTCCAGCAACGAGAGATTTATAGCAGTCTAAATACTTTGACGTTTCTATGGAGACATCATCGCTGGAGCGTCCATCTTGAAAGTCGGAAATGGATGACTCCCGTTCTGGACCACATGAATCATTCAAGAATTCTTGGGAATGTAAATTAGAGTTACTACACGTGCTTGTTTCTGGATTATGCTGGTGGTCACTTTCACGGAGAAAGTCGGAATCAGATTCTTGTGAACACGAGTTATTCTGAAATCCTATCGCTGCACTTGCAAGAGAATCATTTTCCTCTGGTAAGAGTGAAGCGTTATTGTACAAATCGTAAAACTGTGTCGAGTCTAATTTTCGCTCAGTTTGATTTTCACTGGATATAGAATTGGAGAAAGAACGTTGTATTTTCCAAAGCATCCTCATATTTCTATCTTTGAGCGGTGAATTGTGTTGAATGACGCTCAATTCATGATTGTCTTGCTCCAGAGTTACACCATTTTCCTTTTGATGATCGTCAGCCGTATGTGTCACCGTGTTATTTGAGGGATGGATCACGGAATGCACAGCTAGACTGTTCTTTCTAGAATGCGTCAGTGTTCTAGAGTTTGTCACGGTTCCTTTACATTTATTAGCTCTCTCTGTACAGATCCCGTACTTCCCAAGTAACAAAATGGTATCTTTTCGGAATTGTTTGGTGATGATGACGTACAAGTATGGATTTGCACAGGAATTTAAAGGATAGAAGAAAACCAGAAGAATTTTTGAATTTGACACATCTATAAGCGGCCAACCTGCTGCTGCCGTTATTCCGAAAAAGGCTATTGGCGCCCAACAAATGAAATTCGTAAAAATGAGTGTTGCCATTCTTTTTGCAATTCTTGTATCGGAACTCTGCATAGTAGAGTTGTTACCGCGCACTCGGCAATACATATTGGTGTAGCACATGCAAATAACGACGAAAGCCAAACCATTCAATACCAATAAAGATATAACATACACAACATCGCCCGTTTTGGTAACGTCCATGGGTAAGCAGACGCTGACATTACCATAACCATTTATGCCAACCAATGGTAAGACAGCCATAAGAACTGCATACAGCCATCCAATTGCCATGACAACGCACGATTGTCGAAGTTTTAACCGTTTTGTGAGGTGTATAGCATGACTGATTGCGTACCAACGTTCTAGTGTTATCACGGTAAGCGTGAAGATGCTCAGCTCGGATGAAAATACAGTTAAGAACCCTGCTGTTTGACATCCACCTTCGTTTTGCCACGCTATTGCAAAATTAAAGTATTCACCCAACGTATGGATATCAATGGCTGCCAAAAGCAATAAATAGACGCCCATTAAGAAGTCTGCGAATGCTAAATTGCACATGAGGAATTTCGTGACGGTCATTTTCTTATGATTGGATAATAAAACAACAAGCACGATAATGTTGCCAATGAGTGTTGCCCAAACCACTAACCAGACGATTACTCTGAGCCATTCGGAACCCATGACATCCTCACAAGGATTGAAAGCATCCGGCACTGGAGTGCATTCTACTTTTCGGTGTCTGAAGACAACTTCTCCACATAACACCTGTGACTGGTACCCCGTAGAATTAGTTGGAATTGTGAAAGTTACAAAGCTACCTCCCTGAGTTGGTCTGTCTATTGTGTTTTCGTCGATGTTCGACGTATTCACAATATTTCCAAATCCGTTACCTATGTTGCTTTCCCCGAAACCTGGTGCCCATCTGTGAGTAGACACATTTTGAAAGACATTCGGAATATTTTGATTGGACAAATCATCGAGGGAAAAGCCTCGTTTCAATCTTTTGTCCATCTTCCTTTGTCGATTGAACGTTCCAAATGGATTGGGGGTTGTTGAAGTGTCTGTTCGGACAGTACTGATGGTCGTTCTGGCACATTCTGCCTCTACACGCCTTCGGAAATCCTCCCATTCCGTCGGGTATTGTTTTTCTGGATTTTTGAATGCACAGCAGTGATGTGGATAAGTCAATTCTGCTCGAGTCAGATTATTAAACCGTACAACTGCTGGGAATGTTCTAAGAGTTTTCGTTTCTCGAATGACCAATGTTTCGATATTCGTCAGACCACTGGTTGGTAATCTTGTGATCGCAGTGTTAGATAGATCCCTTTGAAATGAATAAAAAAAATATAGACTAGATTAAAATTTGATTTACCTTTTGTCATTATCATTAAATTTTCCTGTCAACATTCAACATACGTACAAATGCTTTAGTCTCCTGATACCAGTAAAAGCATTATTTTCCAGATTTGAGAGTTGTATGTTGTCTAGAAGATCTCTGTAAAACATTTAGTTGGAAACAAGGTTATATAGTTCTTTACATACACTTGTAAATTCTACTAAAAGAACAGATAAAACGACTTACAATTTATAAATGTTAGCATGCTGAAAAGCGCCATTACGAATGCTTCCGAGCTTGCTTCCTTTAATTCTCCTACAAGAAGACAATATGATTTGTATAGAGTTCCAGTTTAAACAATACGTCAATATTTCATGCTCACTATATCTGGCGTTTAACTTACAATTCAAGCGTCTTCACTCCGGAAAAACTGTTCTGGCGAATTTCTGTGATGTGATTGTTTTCCCTTATCACTCTGAAAATTGCACATTATAAGGACAAATCAAGATTAAATTGATAATGATTATAAATTAAAAAATAACCTCAATTTAATGTAAACAAGGATAAAGTCATACGGGGCATATCATCGCAACAGTTTCATTCAAATCGAACATACTAAAAAAAACCACAGTACGATTTGTTCAAAACTGGTCAACCATATTTAAAAATCTAATTCCACAGCAAAAAGTAATTATAAAAACAATATTGTCCAATCGTCTTACACCTTTTAAACTTCAATCAGTCAGTGCTGAACTCTGATGATGCAATTCAATATGGTTGACCAGTTTTGAACTCGGATGCTAATATCTGGTAAAAATGTATCGGATCTCCTTAGATGGATGATCAACAGTCATGCAGATATTGTGAGTTTGGCCACAAGAAGTTATATTTTGAATAGCAACTCTAAGATGGACTGACACGGGTGATGGATGCGCAAAATTCAACTTAATGAAAGGAAATTGCCTGGATGTTGTGGTGTAGGGTTAACGACGGCAAAATAATTTTCGGAAGTTAGACTTAGTTCCTGTGAGGTAAGGTACATGTAAATGATTTATGTATGTCAATAAAGAACAACATTCTGACTTTCGACTGAGAAATCTTTCTATGCATTATCACAAAAGATAACAAAGTTTTGAAAGTTTGAAGCGAGTAATCGAGAATTTAATGGCATATACCAGGTGCACTATTTTGCTCAGATTGTGTCAAAACCCTGTGCTAAAATATCACTATTTTAGTACTCTTTGACCTTGGCATCAAACATTCGGTTGATGAGCATAGTTAGCAAATTGCTACATAACTAGCATTGCTACATGCTAGCAACATGTACCTTCATTACCCGATATCCGGTGTGGACCGGGGTTAGAAAATGTCCTCAGTATCCCTTGCTTGTCGTATGAGGCGACTAAATGGGGCGGTCCTTCGCAAAAACCGAGGTTCCGTCTCAAAGCAAGTGTGGGACGATAAAGATCCCTCCCTGCTCAAAGGCCATAAGAGCCGAGCATAGGCCTAGATTTTGCAACCCTTCACTGGCAATGGCACCTGACGTCTCCATATGAGTGAAAAATTCTCAAGTGGAACGATAAAAAAAATACCTAGATATCTAGCCTACCGTATAGTCGCTACGATCTTGAACGCAGCCCCGTAGTCATTGACCTTCTAACCTAACAAAAGGGGCATTTTTAACCATATAGACCCATTCTAAAGCTTTAGTTCTTCCGCAAACTAGTGTTTTGCAGACAGACACTTAGTCTGATGAAATGACCCATATTGATATCCCCCACTTTCGCGGAAGCCTGGGACAGTTGTCCCTTTGTAGTCTGCAATTGGAAATACATGTATATGCACGTACAGTATTAGGAAACACTTATTGGATTACTTACATGCGGTCCATCCACCCCAAACTATGATGTGTTGAGAATGCGCTGAAATCGGGAATCGAGGCGATACCGTTTCTGAACATGTCTCTGGTGGAAAAAGAAGAGATTAATTTAAAAATCCTTATGCACCAATTGAAGTATTTCAATTTTTAATATTCAGTATCAGTAACTGAATCATAACAATAGGCCATGTACCCATCCCCGCCGTGTATCCCGATCCGTACGCCACGGAGGGATCGGGATGCCACGGAGCATAGATGGTAGGCGGCTAATGATGATACATATATAAAGTTTGTTATTTTGCATATTTAAAGGATCATTTGTACCAAAAAATTGTACAGAACAAAAGTCAGATAAACAAAGCTTGAACAGAGTGCATTTTTTTGTATAATAGACAAAGCATTATTCAAGTAGTCCTTTCCGATCTTGAACTTTGCTCGAAAAAAGTACGATATTCACGCTTTGAGGGCCAATAGTACTTATGTGGCTTGTAGTATTCGTACTCTATTTACGGCAGTTTGTAAGCCCACTATGTCTTTGATAAATGGCTCTAAATGACTACACCAAACTCTGCCTCATTTGTCCACACTATGAAAAATACAAATGACGGTGTGAAAATTTACGGTCCGCTAACCAAGGAGCATGATCCGTTATACCACGGAGCACGAATACTAACAAGATCCGAAGAACGCGGAGCTTTACACTTTAATTAGTATGTGAAATGATTAAATATCTCAATCTAGTTTACAAATTGAAGATCTGATAAAGTAAAAGAACTATACTCTGTGAGAACGACCTCAGCACATTTACGGAAGGTTCTATAGAAATAGACGCGCAGTAAAATGGCATTTGAGAATTGAGAAATGGATATAAATTAATATAAAGAGAACCAAGGATTTTAACGGAATTCTAATTACTTTTGTTTTGAGCATTAAAAAGGGGGTGGGTATATCAAATGAAGTGTGGGCCACACGTCAAGAATCTATGGATTTTTAAATATTACGGAAACGTTTATACATGTATGTAAATTTTCTAATAGGGGTGTCAATTACCACATTACTGCATATGGTTTTTTTTCCTGTCGCTCAACAATAGAAATGATAAGATTATAATTCAAATGCAATCAATAATAATTGATTTTTTTTATATTATTCCCCTGAGAATAAAACTTACATTGTTTTTAGAGATTGAAACTGAGTAAAAACACCTCCACCAATCTTCCGCAGCTTTTCACATCCACCAATCGTTCTGAAAACAAAAGATGTGTAAATGCGTATAAGATACATGTAATATAATATTTCTAAACTAATTTGGGGTCCTTTACAGCATAAAACTAAAAGTAAGAGAAAAAGACAGGGACATTATCTATATATGGCATGACAAAGAAATTCAGAAATTGTAGCAAATGGGGATTATGATTATTTATAAGTGCTAAGAAAATATAAAATACTAGTACATAGTACATCCCTATATTTACATTCATTGAATATGCTCTATGTTGCGTTCATCATATTTGTTGCAAACCAGTTCGATCCGGATTTTTAGAACCACCTATCAGAGTAATCATTACCAAATATGGATGGTCGCTGTTCCGTTTAAGAAATGATCAACCATGTATTTTATTTTTGCACTTGAATCTATAAATCTTGTTTATATGTTAATCGGATGATGAAGACAGCAATCATTGCAGAAATAAATAAATAAATTCATAACCTGCTTAACGAGGGGCATGAATTGTTTTTGCAATGCTAGCTGCTTTTATCACCCGTAAACCAGAGAAGTTGAAGTAACCAACCACATATTTAATAGCATGTATACGAATATTTAAAACATGTATACTTCTAACAGACCACTAAAGTAATCAAATTCTTATTGTTTTACTAAAGTAATCAAATTCTTATTGTTTTACTTGTTGATCAATCTGATTAAAATCAGATCCTTTGATCCGCTAGCGATCTACATGTATGAGAGCGGATCAAAGGATTTTAATCAGATCGACTTGTTGATGGTTGAACGTACGCAAATACCGGTGTTGTGTGAATACGTATATAAGCAAGGGAGGGGATAACATACATTGTAAAGGTATTCATTAGGGGAGGGGGTGTCATTTCCCCCAAAAACCTAACATGTTCTACTATTCTCGATCATGTAGGTCTACCCTAAAAAAGAAGCAAAAATATATATATCTTCAATACATTGAATGAAAATTTTTCGGAATTAATTTAACAGAAAATTATTAAATTTGTCATATATATTTGAACAGATTTACTTATATAATCATTTTTTTTTAAACATCCCCAATCCATTAGCAGGGAAATGTTTTGTTCTCCGTGGATCGAGTCGTCTTCCGCCACTCTTCAGAGAGATCGATCGCCAGTGGAATGGATTTGAAATGAATGCATGAAACTGTCATTTATAATATATCTTCAAAAGATCAGATCGATGGGCAAACAGTGTCTGGAATTCAGATGTTCAAGTGCTTGGTTTATTTGTGCAATGAAACAGAAAATTTCCAGGAATGGCCCTGGATTTACGTATATAAATCGGTCAAGTGGTAACCGTTTGGTGAAATCTTATTCAAAATATTAATTAATTATGTTAACTGGTTGGTTTTATTAATTATTATTATTTTGGTGGGGGTGTTAACACCCATCCATCCCCTGATATCATTTATTTTACCTTTAGCGGTTGGCGGAGTAATATCCTCTTGTGGGAAAAGAAACTAACCTGGTTCTATTTAAGACCACATCTCACGCATTGGTAACGTATTCATTATAGAAATGGCACAGCTTTGACATAATACAAATGAATTTGATCAGTGCCAGATTATAACTGACTATAACGTTTCTCAAATTTTGTGAAAGACTTGCAAACATACAAATAGTTAGAGAAATAGGACCGATCTTTCATAAAGATCAAATATGCTTTGTGGGGAGAATCAAATACGAGCGGCTGTGATGGATCGCGGATTGCTGATAATGCATGGCTTTATTTAGGATTGGTGAGCAATTCATGATAATCAAATAGAAAAAATAAATCGTTTGTTTATCACATTCTCTCTTCAAGATCCCCAAGGACGCTTTATCTGTCAAATCTAAACGTTTGGTTGACGCCGGGCCCTTAACTCACGGAAAGCCGTGTTCTTCCGTTATCACAAGGGGAGAATTTAACGATAAATGGATAGGGACCGGATTCACTATTTATATACTGAATGAGCTCCAAGTGTCCATTTTAAGGGATACGTATATGTACATGTGTTTTAGTTTGGGTATGTTGAAAACTGTTTGGGAAATTGTAAGAAATGATGACTGATCAATGTACAGACCTAAAAGTCTTGAATTTCAATCTCCTTTACAAAATGCAATTTCGTCTTACCAGTCATATAGGACTACGTTTGCCATGCAATTCGTGTTCTGCTAACAGGCACACAGTATTCACCCCAGAGGTTATAAGAACCAAAAATCTTTGACGAAGCCAAGGAATCCACCCCGATTTTTCGAGGAAATCCGAACGTTAATCGCCTCTTGTCATGAAAGTCATGATGAAAATACAGATTATCAATCATATGTATATAACGATTATCATTATTTTCCCCAACAGATCCACTGGATTCAATGTTGAAATAGATTTTTTTTTTATTGTTCAACGAAGCCAAAGGCGCTCCCCAATGTAATTTTGTAAATGATGAAGGTCCTACCCATCTATACTATAAAATAGTACTATTTTATAGAATAGAGGGGCATTATCATTTACAAATTTACATGGGGAGCACCTATAAACGAAGCGAGGAAAGTTTCCTTTCTATCTGTGCGTTTGTGTATTTTAGTTACCATCTAGTACTGTTTCACCGAACGTTCAATTTCAGGAGCCCAACCGCTATTAAAATTAATTGTAACATTTCTAACTAACGTTTCCTTTCAGGAGGTATGTCTCTACAATTGTTAATTCAATACCGACATAATTCAATCGCGAACATTACATAAATGTATCTTCCGACGGTGACCAGACGTGGTCATTGTAAATGGATATTTCTGTCCGAAAAGTTTCACTTCCCGTTTTCTATTACGTGTGATATAAATTAAGTGCCATTAACCGCTGCTATTACTTTGTCCATACACCTGATTCTTCCTGATCCAAGGAAAATCTGTTACCACGGTGTACATACTTAGAAGGTGCGTCAACACTCTCGTCACTCTACTAAAAGCGGGCTACATTGACATGACTACTCTGACTTAGCAAAATGTATGCTATATTCTCCTCTGACATAAAAAGTCAATAGCACGATCAAAGTTGACTATTCAGGAGATATCTTAATTAAGAATCAGAGAAGTGTGTAAGCTAGGCAAGTGCCAAACAGAGCCATTTTTGGAAAAATCTCAAACAATTTAGCCAATCACCGAGGCATCTTATTGAGTTCGTTATTAAAACTGAATTATTGTTTTCAACAAATATGATAGTATTGCCGAGGGGAATTAGAGAATTTTACAAACCGAGACCATGAAAGTTCCAGATCAATAGCGAGGGAAATATGTTTCTCTTTAGTTGGTTTTTCCTCTAAACCCCAACGACAATGAACTGTCATTACACCGATCTTCAGTGATTCCATTAGATTGGCCCCTTTAATAAGTAATGCTGTTGAGTAGCAAGCATCAGAAAAATGTCGATTTCACATACTCAGCTGTCATTACTTTTGATGTATAACAAATAAACCAGTGATATTTCTTTGCAACATAGTTGCACGGCAAATTGTCATGTGTCAGTGTAATACTTTATGAAGAAGGTTTCTGGAAAAGCTAGTCTAGGTTGGTTTGTTGTTTATTGTCCCGTCGAAAATTTTTCACTTATCTGGAGACGTTGGTGGATGTTCCAGAATTTTGACCTACGTTTAGCGCGCAGGGCCGCAGCAGTGAGGGTTCTTTAACGTGCCAACGCCTGAGCGACACGGCGACCCATCATTCTCACTCCTAAATGCAGAGCGTTTAGCGAAGGACAAAGCGCTGCGGCTATGGCATGAGCGCAGGGGGAAAGGGTGGGGGTGTCAGTAAATGAACACCTTCACGTGTACCCGTGAACGTCCAGACAATGTTGTGGACACTATATAAACCGTCCCAGTACCCTTGAATTGAATTGTCATTACAGTGTAATACTGCAACAATTCTTTAACTGTTCGCAGTCCTTACACCCCAGTTATCATTCTGTCTTTGTTCACGGTGCCGATCATTCTGTCTTTGACTGTTCACGGTGCCGATCATTTTGTCTTTGACTGTTCACGGTGTCTTACACCCCAATGATAATCCAGTCTTTGGCTGTTCACGGTGCCTTACACCCCAATATTCTGTCTTTGACTGTTCATCGGTGATCGATCATTCTGTCTTGACTGTTGGTGTCGATCATTCTGTCTTTGACTGTTCACAGTGTCTTACAACCCAGTGATCATTATCGTGGTAATAGAAATATCCGTTAGTCAGTTATCTAAGAAATAAATTTCATTTTTGAAATATACACATCGAGAGCATGAACTTCGTGAAGCACGGTAGAATTCCAAGTCATTGGAATAGCTGTACAATACTAGTCTTTATCAAAATTCATACCCTCATGGAGAAATGACTTTCATTTAGTACAGGTATCGAAAGCAAAATAATTGAATATATAGATATTGTGGAATTTATTACATGTACTTTGCACTGTCGTAAAACATGATCTTCTCTTACCCTTGAAACAGGAAATGTATTCAGCCACGAGCGCTCAATAGTGCATCCCCATGCAATAACAACAATAAAAAACAACAGCGTATGAAATTATATCCTATCATAAAATAATTCAATTATAAATAACAAAGTATATGTTAAAAAACGACAAAGGTTTTCGCGTATCCCGTGTACTTTAAATTTTTAACTTGCTCTTGGATATTGATTAACATATTTTCTTTCTTCCTTTCATCTTCCCTGAAAGTCTCTCCTAATAAGACGGTCTCACGAGTCTGTGTTTAAATTGTAAGGCTTCAACTTCTCATATTAGGACTCTGGTCTTTCGCTATGGGTTCGATATCTACAGCACAGAGGCCGCGTCTGTTCTTGAGGAGTTTTGTAACCACAATTTAAAATAAAACCGTAAAATTAAATGTGATTGACACGATCGTTAGAAAAAGATGAATAGGGCTGCTTCTCACTCTTTCTGACAGAGTTTGGGACTGCTAATCACACATTCTGACAGAATTTGTCAATTAAAGAAAATTTAATTTCACCGCAAGAAAGATGTGGAATATCATATAACATTGATCTCAACGTGCTTGTTGTAAGTTTCAAATCAAGGAACCACTTGTCTCTGAGCATGAACCAAAAGACGATTTACTAGTGTATGTAACCAAGCATACTTTTGAATATCGTGTTTGTCGTTATCAAGCGTAATTCTTCAATATATTTTATAAATGGTCACTATCACAAATTTTTAACGCAACTGATATCTCACAAGGACGGAAGGTATACCATTGATATCTGGAGAGGGAGGAAGATGTGGATTCCAATACCATTAATATCTCAAAACGTACGGTGCGGTGGCATAGATTCAACCACCGATATCTCAAAAGAAGGATTAGCCTAAGATTTTCATACAAATCATCTGCAGGTTAGCAGAACCTCTTAAACGCTTAAAACATTTAAGATAAAATTCAAAAGGAGTGTCACAAGGAGTGTCATAAACATCAGTGTTTAAAGATCGCAAACATCTACCAAGAATAGCACTACTAAAAGTAATATACAGCAGATTTTGGCGGGTCCGAAAGGCGAAAAGAGGTAGCGTTGTGTCAATAATATTGTGATTTGATTTATACTAGTATTTACCGTACGTAAATACTCAGATTTTGATGAATATAGACTTGGCAGTTTCAAGCCAATTGCCAAATTTAGCTAAACTCAAAAACGTCATACGTGTGTCATGCGGTGCAACACTGAAGACTCCACCTCAATCCCAAAATCAATACATCAGATATTCCACGATTGAAGTCACAATATCTAAATTTTTACAGATCCAAAACATTGTCATATGTCTTAAATATGCATTTTAGTACATAACTACATGTCCTTAATCTAATTATGATATAGATACTACACAGCCACTTTTATAGACCCTGTACAGAAGCACGAACCACAAGCCTGTTGATCGTGACCTCTTGAATTTGACCTTTGGCTGACAACTGTTATCGGTTCGAGTTCTGTCATTCCATACCGATCTATTTATTTTGATTGAAAATTCAAAAGATTCTTCGCCCAAAGTAGGTTACATAGAACATTGATAATAATTTTTTGATGTGACTTCAAAAGACTCTTAATTGAGTTATAAGGCGCTTTGGGGTTAATGTAGCAATGTTTGATTTGATTGTGTCGAAATTCAATTAAGACTACTCCAGAGCAGCAGAACATGTCCGATATTGACAGCTTTACATGAGAAGTGTGTAACTAATGTCACGATTAATACAATGTCACTGACAATGAAATTCCATATTGAATACTGATTCGGAGAGAGGATGTTTCAGATTTCGTGACCGAAACAGCTCTACTGAAGACTAAATCATCGAATATTTGTTTGAAGTCGAGGAATTACAACCTGATGAATTCTCCCAGACTTTGATTTTACGTGAACCGAATATAAAGTTCATGTCCTGTGATGAAATGTGTACCGTAGCTTCCTTGAAAATCCATAATGATTCATAGAGGCAATACTCTTGAATGATAAATTTGTAAGGTTTTATTAACTTACCATGTCAAATGATGAATGAAAAAATATATGAACCAAAGACATAATCTACAGAAATACAAAATTGTAAGAGTAATATAAATTCATATAGTATAAAATGGACTGAGTTTGCTAGGTGATTTGAAATATTACAATTCTATCGAAATAGAAAAAAAAATAAAGTAAGTTTATTTTTTTTTTTTTTTTTTTTGGTTTGTGCTAACCTTAGTCTTTCTACATTACCAGATTCTTATAATATCATAATTTGATTATAACATGAATAATTCCTAAATATATCTTCAATTTAGTTCATTTTGATGAATTTGTTTCCTCTCTAAAAAGCTATGTGAAACTGAGGATCAAGAGGCGGTTTGGGGGCGAGGGAAATAAGTTCCTCGGACGCTCCAGGAATCTTGCATGTTTTAAAGGATTTTATTTTACCTTATGCCATACAATATCTTATTTCTTTAATAATTGGGGGGTGTTTTGGCGGTGGTTTTTTGGTGGGTTTTGTGTGTGTGTGTAGGGTGGGTGGGTTTTTATTTTGGGGGGGGGGGTGGGGTTTTTTTTTTGTTCAGTTCCATTTGAAGCATACATATGATGATTGATTGTATATTGTTTAACGTTCCTTCTTGATAATTTTTCAAACTCATATGGAGACGTCACCATTGCCTGTGAAAGGGCAGCAAAACTTAATGCTTGGCCCTCATGGCCTTTGAACAGTGAGGGGTCTTTATCGTGCCACACCTGTCTGTGTCGCGAGACCCTGGTTTTTGCGTCTCATCCTAGGGACCTTCCCATTTAGTCCGCCTCTTAAGGACAGCAAGTACTGCAAGATCTATTCTAACTCGCACGGGGTCATAGATTAATGAAATATCTTTATCAAATTGATGAAGAATACTGTAAACTGATTCATATTATATGTACTAATATTCTTTAGCCACAATTTTTATACAAACAAGACAGCTTAATCACTGCTACGTTAGCCATTTACATAATCTTGCCTATCCAAAACGTACTCTATCTGAAATGAATTGAACTGCTTTGAGTTTTTTGCTTCCGATCGCAACTCTGAGTAGCGCAACGAAGCAATAACAGAGCACTTAGCGAAGATAATTTAAAAAGTATAGTCAGAATCACATTATACATAATGCTATTTAACATAAATATCATCTACATTGATACACAGCAAGATTTTATTATTATTTGAATTAAATCTGCTGTGTCCTGTATTCACAATTGGGACCGCTAAAAGTTTTTTTGGTTTTTTTGGGGGGGGGGGGTTTTGGGTAATTCAAAGTCAATATACAAGAACGCCTTAAAACAAATTGCTAAATGAACAATTCATGATAACCTTTACCCAAAAGGCAGGCCGTATGTGGCAAAACCACATCATTAAAACGACCATAATTGCAACAATACTGTCGTTAAACGCGACTGTTGAAAACCTCTGCAAACACTTGTTTGTTAGTAACCTGCCTCTATTCAAAAAACTGATCATAATGCAGTAACTAAGCTGTTGCAATCGAATACATGCTAGCATATATGCAGGTGATGAGGAGGTTTTGCCTAACTTAAGATATGGAAAATTTGACGATGGAAGAAAGCGGGATGCGTCCCGATTATCCTAAAGCTAAGATTGTTATGTTGTCCGTTCATGTCTATGTTCAATAAAATATCTAAGCACGAAGATATATGGATGAACTTTGTGTATTCTTTTATGTTCTAATTCACTGGATATATCGAAATTCGAATTAAAGGCACCACTAAAGAAGAACCTTTTGAATAAAATCTGCTCGTGAGAATACTAGTACAAGAATAGGTAGCTAACAAGGAGCACATTATTCATGCCCATGGGAATTCATCAGACCTGTTTGAAGATGTTGAATTGGAGGAGCAATGGACAGGGGCTTAGTGAAACATTTACTAATCTTTGTTTGTAAGGGGTTTGGTGAAGGTTGGAAATCCAGTGTAAGGTAATGGTAATTCATATTTCATCTGTCCCATGTGACTGGATATAAATGAAGCATATTTTGAAAAACTTTCTCTTTTGGAAGAACAGATGGAGCGTACATGCAAGAAGTAATAAATCATTTGCTTAACCAAAATTTGGCTCTTTTAAATCTTTTTATATTTCATATATTATATTCATATATTTTTTTGACGCAATTATACTTGTATAAAAAACAACGCTTTTAACAAATGTTTCTTCGGGGTGATTTTTTCTTAAGGTTACGTCGAACCTTATTCTCCAATGCACAAAGTACTGAAGGGAAGCGCAATGTTACATTTTCATCAAAAAATTCTTCTTTCTCCAACATACGAAGAGTTTCCATAGGCTATTACAAATGAAAGTTACGGTGAACCGCAAGACTTCATGTCCGCTCAGACATTTTTGATATGATGAAATGAAAATATAATTATACACAACATGACAGTGATTTTGTTAGTGTGTTTTTACACAGTGCATTGCAATTCGCTTTGCTTTCAAGATAGAGGTACATCGGAACCTAAGCAAGTATAAGTCCCAATAAGTGTGGAACATGTAAAATTCTTCAGTAATCTGTTACATACATTTTCCAAACCCAGGTAATATATAAGTTGCTTTTGTACTAAAGAATATATAAGGGTACTTGATGATTGATTGATATTAATGTTAGGTGTTTAAAAAATATATACAGATAACGAACGTTGCGTATGACCTTAAGATATATAGAGACAGAATAATAAGGAATTAAAACTATATCAAGCGCACTCAGGAGATAGCACAGATCGGTCACACAAAACATTTACAAATGATATACTATGATTGAAACATTTTGTAAACAACCAATCTACCCCACATTACCCATTGGTATCGGTGTTTTAAAACAAAACAGATGTTATAATGAAACACAATGTCCCGAGGGGACAGCAAAGCCCCGGTAACCATTTTCCTGTAACAAAATAATACTTGTACCAACTAGATACTTCCTGTCAGAAGGGATATTATAACCTACTAGTATGGACCCTTCATCCAGCAAGACAACAAACGGAATGGTAAACAAACAAGTGAAATTGTGTACCATCCAATCTCTGATTTCCGGAGGTTATAAAATGCGCCAACAGATAAAGTAGTATTACAACTGTGTTTACATCGAATGTGGACATAAATCCGTCGGTCCCACGTCGGGAATAGCAATCCGTTATGATCAAATTCTAAACGCTTCTGGCATTTTAGAATAGGTTTGTCCACTGTAACTGGAAACGCATGTTTTTCACAACAACGTTATATGCTAAAGCAAAACAACACAACCTCTCCCAACTTTGGTGGGTGTTTAGGAGTTTAATGTATTCGCACGTATTGCAATTTTTTTATATTATTCCTTGTACAACGCAAAACCCAAGTGAACAAAAGAAATAAACATCTTTTATAGTTTTCCAGTGGGTGTTGATCAGTGTGCCCTCCCGCTAATTACAGCATTGCCACACCCTCGTCCCCATGCTGTCTTGTGTTTTATAGGTTTGGTTCATGTGCCCTATAGATACTTAAACGTGTCGGATTCATAAAGTGAATGCAAGGCCAGACATAAAAATGAGCAAATAACAAACAATTATATTCTCAAATTTTTCGGGACGAACTGACACTTCCTCGGGACTAACGGGAATGTGTTTCACAAATATGTACAAAAATTGAAATCCACAAAAGTGTACACACTGCAAACTACATGCTATTGTTTTTGGCTCGCTGATCAAGTCCATATTCTCAAACGAAGACTTAAGAATTAATTAATGATGGTCATCAGTACAAAATCAACTTGTCCTTAGTAAGATTACTTTATCAAGCATTGTGAAAAAAGCGTGGAGTAAGCATAAAACTTGGAAACCACATCCCGGCAAATGCGGGGCTTTGAAGTCGTATATTGATGCGGTTGAGGAAGAAATTGACAACACACTTTTAGAGCAAATTTGATCCAAAATTACCTCAACAAAATGGAAAGACCGGCGTTGGAAACAATGAAAAACAGGGAAAACATCGTCATTAAAGAGACAGAAGAAGGTTCTACTGCTGTTGTTATCGATAAAGATAAGTACTTAAAATAAGAGTTTAATCGACAACTCTCAGACTAGCGATTTTATAAAAAGCCCTAAATGACCTTGCCAAAAGAGTCCTGCCAAGATCACCGAAACTTTCCAGAAACTGTACAACAAGGGTGAGATCCGTGACAACGTTTTAAAATGTATTGTTTTAACGACTGTAGACCTGGACAATTTTACTTATTGCCTATAATCCATAAAGAAGACATGCCAGGAATTCCGATTGTTCTGAGTGTCATTTGATATCCAATGGAAAAAAAAATCTCTCAATTTATTGACTTACATCTCCGCCAGCATCTAAAGAACACGAATGATTACCTTAAAAAAACTCCAACGAGCCTATCAGACCATACCATATTTGTGACAATGAATCTTGCTTCACGTTAAACTAACAATCCGCGTGATGAGGGTATCAAAGCTAGTAGAGAGGTTTGAAATAACACGGTAACTCAGTGTTTCAGCTGCTTGAACATCCCCGCAATCTTAAGCTTAATAGCTTGATATTCAATCGTGAACACTACCTGAAAATCAGTCGCACGGATATAGAATCACAATGGTACCATCTTATGCCAAGATCTTTATGGGGAGACTGAAATTTAGCCTCCTGTATCATTCACCATTTAAATCCTTTAGTTGGCTCGTTTTCCGTGGTTGGCTTTATGTAAAGGCAAAGATAACTGAACAGTGATCAATCTCGTAAGTCCTAAAATAGAATATTCAATAACAAGAGTTGGGCAATAACGGACCTCTGACACAACCAGAGGTGGAATCGGGTACCTAGGGGAGTCGGCATCCCCTGTTGAACACGGTCAACACGTGATACGCTGTGAGCCCATAGTTCCTTGATCAGGTAAACGGAGCAATCCCGTAGTTCCAAATCAGTGTATAAATGCTATGAAACACATCAGACAGCAATTTGATCAATGGGTAGGTCATACTGGTAACTAAAATCGTTTATAAACGACCATAGAATTTACGAAATGGCCTGCTTAAACTGACTATTGAAACCCATGCAACAATGATTGCAAATTCCTTCCACTATTCCATGAAGTTCACAAGAATACTTTCTTGGATACCGAAGCCACACTTATAAAGTTCAATCCTCATCGACTCTCATTTGTACCTTATGCCATCCAGTTGTCATCTACCCCACACTTTCAAAGGTATCCCAATGGGTTTAGCCACCCAAATCTACCGCATCTGCTCAACTCCTACTAGTATCAAAGAGTAATGACAAATCCTCAAAACTCATTTCACAGAGGATAATATTTACCATAATAGTCCCTCCTTCAGTACAAAGTAAAATATCACAATGACAGGGTTTCACTAGTCACTACTTACCATTCTGTCCTCAAGAACCTCAACAGTATTATGAGAAAAGAGCTGCTCATTTGTATGTCAACAAATGAATGAACTCCAAATGACATCCTTCAGAAACCTGAAGGACATGGTAGGAAGGACAAGATAACCCTTTACCCATGGAAGGTTCAAAATATGTTAAGACCTCGAATGTCATTCATGCACATATAGCTCAAACACTTAGAATTTTAGTACAGATCGCATTTACAGAATATTGGGAAATTTCTCTTGTAAAACTAATATTTCACCAGCTGCGATGTCTGCCAGAAACAATGTGTAGGAGAAACAACAGACCTCGGCAAACGGGTCAACAACCGCCAGATCAAAACCACGGACTGTTTGCCAGTGGCTACACATTTTACATTAACTACCGATGGGAGGAGGTGACAACAGTGGTTATTGATCATGACCCAAACTGGTCAGATACCCAGAGAAAGCAAAAGGAAAAAATCTGGATGCAAAGATTTTAGTCATTTGACCTGCAATCCACTGACTTCACCAGGATGTGTAATGGCTAAATCTTTGACAGATTCTGTTTGGTCATGTCCACTTCATCCATAATTTACTTCCAGCTATTTACTAGTTTTGCATGCTAATTTACTCGATTACATTTCAATTAACAGAAATACTGTCAGTCCTATTTTTGTAGGCTTTGTGTTTTTTCTTCATGGCTAAATGTTCACGTGGCCATGAATCAGTTTTAAACTAATCATAGTCCCAAAAAACATACAAAATCGAGTGTAGGGGCAACACGGAACGCTCCGACAAAAGCAAAGCAGGATCAGGTGCCATTGGGGAGTAAACATTCATCTGCTGACACGGTCACACCCGCCGTGGAGGCCCGTAGTCGACATAAGTAACGGGGTTTACCCGTTGTCAATCTATTACGAAATACAGCTATAAAGGGTAATGAAACAACAAAGACTAGTGATAATTTGTAATTCGCAAACAAGGTCATTATAGCGAACCGTATAGAATTTGCGAAAATGATGTGGCTCGTTTAACCTGCAACAATCAAATTTTTGGTTAGTAGTTAGCCTCGCATTAAAAAGTCCTTATACGCATGATATGCCCTTGCGTATCGAACCAACTGAGAGACATACACACCATAAGCAGGTGATAGTGGTACATTACTACATAGAAAAGGAAAGTTGACGATTGCAAAGTCAAAGTCATCACGTTTATCATATAATGTAGTCTGCCATTAGAGTCAATATTAAGTAAAATATCCAAATATGAAGCAGATCTGTCAGATTCTGTGGTGTCATAAATTTGCTAACAATTCTTACTTTGTGTACCGAGAAAAACTGTAATTTCTATTTCCTTTAGCAACCTTGTCGTGTGCACGTAGTAGATATTTCTTGGTTCAATGTTTTTTATTGCTCGAGGTTTTTAACTCGCAGCATTGCATGGCAGGTCGAAAACATACACTTCAAACTGATCTTTTATTTGCAACGCCATTTTAGTCCGACGTAAACCAAAAATAATAAGATGGTAATTGACAGTCAAAACACCAGAAAAACAAATCATGATCTCTGAAATTAAATGCAGATATCAAAAACGCACAGCAATCATGCATGGAGAGTAAGAGCAGAAAATGTCCGAAAGTTCACAATATAATAGAAATTATTGAACTTTGTTTTAGTAATAAATCCTTGATTATAACACTGACATATCTACTTTATATGGAAACCTTTATTTTATGAGATAAAGAAACTGCTAGATTTTTATTATTAGTGGGAGTGTATAAATCATGAAAGTTTGTGATCATTTATGCTTGATCACACAAATTATCCCACACTTCCAATTCTATATTCAAACAATAAAATGCTTTCTTTGTTGTTTTATTGGATGGTGAAGGCGGCTAGCACTGCTGGTAAAAACAAACCACCTTAAAACTAACAATGATTGCTACCATCATCACCCAATAAACCAACAAAAAAAGGCTTTTTTATGCATTTTTAAGATATATAAATTTAAGTACTAAAAACTTGTATCGTTAACTCATTCATTACTTTAAACGGAACAGGCAATATACCCTTTGTCCGTTACGACGCTCCATAATTAGTAATAATATGTGGACTGGTGAAATTAATATGCCAGATCGAATAAGTTTGCAACAAACATGTATTCACTGTCGGTGATAAAAGCAATGTCAGTTTCAAGAGAAATATTCATGCAAATGAAAAGATTTAGTGAATATACATAAATTTTCTATATACAAACCATGTAGACATTTATTCCATTGTGGTGTGTCCAGGGGTCCGTGTTTGTCCAATTCTTGTTTTGTATTACATTTGGGACTTAGGAGATTGATCACTGTTCGTTATCTTTGCCTTTATATTGTAGCATTAATGTTAATTACGTTTACTAGTTTATCTAGAAAAAGCACTCACATCCCTTTCAGATGATCCATTCCATTAAACGCCCCTGGTTCGATGTTTTGTAACTGACAAGGAATGTCACTGTCTGTAAAACTTCTGCAAAATATATATATATATATTTTTCATTTTTTTAATTCTTAATTCTTACCAATATATTTTCACAATATGTCAAATCTTGTTCTGATTTTTTTTCTGTTCAGAGAAACATACGTCACAGTTGCTTTGTTGAAATTCGGCGTGATTGGAAGGTTGGTATGGATATAATACGGACGGGTAGGCAGGGTAAAAAACATGTTCCTGCATTTCCTTGCAATGGATCTTTTCTATGAGTTTTATATTATATATTTAGAGCTCTTAACAAAGAGCCTGTAATCCTTGAGTGAGCAAGACGGGACCTACCAACCAGGGACTTATTGCAACCTTGTATAAGAGCGCTCTACCACACTAAGTTCAAACATACAGTACATTGGCCTTAACTGCGCATGCGCTTCCTGTGTACAAGTACGCAAGACGGCTTATTCAATCGTTTCTACGATTTAATAATATTTAGTAGAAACGATTTAAAAAGTCGTCTGTACGATTCAATTAACAATAAAAACGATTTTTTTTTTTTTAAGTTGTTTTCTACGATTTAGAAAATCATCATGTAAACGATTTAAAAAAAAAAATAGAAAATCGTACAACATGGTATCTCATGTATTCTCGGTGTAATAAATTTCTTCAATTTCTAAGTTTTCGGTTTATTTTTATTATGATTGATAAGACTAAGGCTTTTACTTATCATAGATGAAAAACCATGTAGCTTTGTCGCTTAACTTTGTCTAAATGTAATATCAAATGTGAGATTGCTCCATCCTTGAGAAAAAATAAAGCGTGTCTTAATTTCTTGGAACGTCATCAAATTAATTCTGGGCGAGCCATTTCAAACATCATAGTATAAAACAACTATGTACAGTAAAAGCAGGCAAACAATTGACAAAAATCACTGTTGAGTGCCAACGGTGTCAGAGAGGCCCAGTGAACCTCTAAACAGGAACATGGACACGTTCTAAGCTAAAAATGTTCAAATTTTTTTTTATTATTTTTAATGTTTACTTTGCTTAACTAAGGCATTTCTAATGCATGGTCAGGAAAATTTCTAATGTCAGTTGTTGAGTTACAAGAGAGATATAACATTCACAATTCTTTGCTATGTAAACAAAGCTCATGCCGTGTTTTTTGTTTACAAAGATATTGCTTAATATTGATTGATTCTATATTGTTTAATGCCCCGCTCGAGAATTATTCACTCATATGGAGACGTCACCATTGCCGGTGAAGGGCTGCAAAATTTAGGTCTATGCTTGGCGTTCATGGGCCCTTGAGTAGGGAGGGATCTGTATCGCATCTGCTGTGACACGGGACCTCGGTTTTTGCGGTCTCATTCGAAGGACTACCCCATTTAGTCGCCTCTTATGACAAACAAGGGGGTACTAGGGACCTATTCTAACCCGGATCCCCACGGAACTATTGTTTTTATAGAAAACATCATTTTGATGTGAGAAACACTAGAAACTGTTTGATTGTGTTCAGAATGAAACTGTAATTTGAAAAAAAAATCTGCTTTAAATGAAACGTTTACAAGCATACTTAACATATGTTGTGAGTGCCGTATTTCACTTGTAACTTAAAAAACGAGATTCAAAATTTGGCTGATTGAGGGAGCACTGAAAACATTAAAGCAACCGTACTTTCGATTTCTCAGAGAGGGTCCAGAAAAAAGTATTTGGTTTCAGTCTTTTTCAGCTCTTTAAATTTTTAATTACATGTACATGTTTCTGATCTCCAATATTTCGGTAACGATAATGACTTGACTTTTTAAACAACCACACCTAAATACTTACAGAAAACGGACGTCTGGATAGCTTCGAAAGGCATTCTTTTTAAGTATAGTGATCCCTGTTCCAATAAATGATCTGAAAAAAATAAAACAGATTTTGTATATTAAAAAACCCTTAAACATTTGATCAATTTATATTGTAAAGCTTTTGAAAAGCATGAATTGGTCCCCCATGTTCTTTCGCAAGGGTTTTGATCAGTTAAGAGAACATCCTCTTACAGTCATAGAATGATTTCGTGCTGTCAAAAAAATCTTACGATGTGTGGCTTCTGTCCATTTTCTAAGTAACGTCAGTGCAGATGTGTGCACATGTCACTGAAAGCTAAAGGCCGCTAGTCTAATTTACCATCTATGAATATCGATAGTCTGCTTCCGCCTCTCTGTGCACAATGTTATTATCGGCCACAGAAGCGGCCGATCTCCGCCTCTCTGTGCACAATGTTATTATCGGCCACAGGAGCGCCCGATCTACATGTATTTGTGATTGTGTTGGGGAAAGGGGAAGTCTTTGCTTTAGTGTTTCAGGACATTGAATTCTAGCAATAATATTAGTAAAAGTTCTGATAAAGAGCTTTAAAAATATGTATAAATTAAAATATGAATAATTGTAATCAATGCGTTTCATTATTATTCATTATTCAACGAATATCATGAATTCACGACTCTAAACGAAGTTTTAACAACAAATACTCCCCCAAGTGGCAGTTTGTAAAATATAGAAGCAATTCATTATGGGGTTTCCAGATATTAATTCAATATATGGATAGATAATAACAAGTTAGTTCGGTTTGAATATGCCGCGGCTTCAAATATTTTAATTTTTGTATACTTTGATTGCTGCTTTGCGTTAAATCTCAATCTGCAAGCCAAATTTACAGTCAGTAAAGTCAGTCCAGCAAATGACATCGCCATCATCATGTGACACAGATCCGGGGTATGCCTTTCAACTAGAACACCGATGTTTCTGCAATTTGTTGACATTCAAAATCAAATGATTATATATTTTCTCCATTTGCCTATCTTCATGCTGATGCGTTTAAATATTAGAAATCAATTCTCAGCTTGCAATCTTGACAATTAAAAATGGTCGGAGTCGAAGGGCATGGACAAAATATAGGGGACAAGAGTATATATGTTGGTCGTTTCTGTATGTTTCTTTGAAAATAGAATAATCATCAAAATTTTAGCGGCCGATTTGATGCTTGCATCAAAATTATCTTGTTGTAAATTTGAAATAGATCAGCACAGGGTGTTGTCTCGACCTCAGAATATTGAAAATACTCATCATGTCGAAGGCACACGGTTTTGTTCAAATTATTCCATTAAATGTTAAAATATCACACAGCCATGGTCTTCGTTAGCTAACCTATTTTATCACCTAAAACGCGGGCGTACACATCAGTTTGAACCCCCCCCCCTCCAAATTTTAATATAGTTTTTTTTTCATTCTGCGTTGCATGTCTCTTGATTCATACTAAATACAGGCAACTGCTAATTGATATTAATAGTATAGTATAAGTCAGAATTATTAAGAGTAATAAAAACAATACTATCATTTCCGTGCATAACAATTCTTATATTGCAACGGGTTAATAATTTTGACATTTATCCGCGGCTAAGTTTTTCGCCAATATGATATTGATTTGCTTGAGTTTCTACTTCTTACCTTCTAATATAAAAGTTTCCGGTTTACCAAAATATGTCCAGGCTAAATAGGAAGAGTATAATGTTTTGTTACCAACCTCAACTCAACTTTTTGATGTATTATTTTCTAATATGGCCATTCACAGATGCTTACTTTGTAATTTCCTTTAAAATTCGAAATTTAAAGATACAGACCTCTCAATTACTCCCTTATTTTCATAATTTTCTTTATATACTTGTATTATCAGTCACAGAGAAATCGACAAGTTTCGGTGCATTTTTTGAGTATATTTTCGTATAACCAAATTAAACCCTAATTATTTCCTTTGTTTATTTTTATTCCATAAACAGATAACATCAAAACATATCTAAATAGTTACTCAATAAAAAAACCGCTTCCATTGGATTCCAGTATAACCTATTACCAACGGAATGATAATTTGCTTTTGTTACATCATCTGTTTCAAAAAAAGGTGTCGAGGCATACGCGTTCGTGCTCGATTTAAATTTATTTTATATGTTATAATTTACTTTTAAGGTCTAAAGAAGATAACGAACACGATCAACATCGTAATCCCAAATAGAATACAAATAGACAAGAGTTGGGCCAAAACAACGGACCCTGGACATATCAGAAGTGGGATTCATGTCCTAGGAAGCAAAGCATCCCTGCACCGCCACACTCACCGTGAGCCCAGTCTTGGACAAGTAAACAGAAGACATTCCGTAGTCAATCAGTGTTATGAAAACGGCTCAACAATTGCTTATGGAAACACACCCAGACGGCATTTGACCCAATGGTTAGTATATTTGTTCAAAAAAATATAAACGTGTATAACGGCCCATAGAATGACGAGGAATGCTTAGGTTCACTTAAAAGATTTCAAAGCTCTTTTGTCTGTTCATTTGAATGGTGAATTTGTTTAATTTTTATCTAAATATTTTCGACTAACCGGTTACACATATGTTTTTTTGATAAAAATAATAGATT
Source organism: Ostrea lurida (assembly GCA_903981925.1). Classification (NCBI taxonomy): domain Eukaryota; kingdom Metazoa; phylum Mollusca; class Bivalvia; order Ostreida; family Ostreidae; genus Ostrea; species Ostrea lurida. The sequence goes on from CAJDSM010001375.1 coordinate 25,728, forward strand.
TCACTTACAAGTTGCGTACCTCGATAATGTACAAAAATATACTTATAACTCCGAGACCTATGGCTGTTATCGCCTACGACTGATCCTTCTTAACTAATTGTCCTCTTATATCCCTACAGTTGTCCCACCCGCGAGTGTTATCGATGTATTCTATAGAGAAGGCCTCAGAAATCATGTGCTCTCTAAGAGCCCCGATCGCTTTGCCGTGAGTTGAGAAAATTATTGATTATGTCTAAATCGCAACAAACAAAAGATATAACCGAAAAAGCCTCAAAAACCCAGAAAGATTAACCCCCTGGCCCCCAGCAGGTCTTGCCTTTTTCTGAGAGAGTTTGTTTCGACACGTCCGCGAATACATCGTCTTACGCGTTTCAAGGCTCAGCTACGCCTAGCTACATAGCGCTTTAACCCAAATATTTTTTACAGAATTATTTATTTTTATTGTTGATTTACTATGACACTCCACGTCCACCCCCATGTTTAAATCGGACGAGTATTATATATCATATTGGATGATATAATTTAAGCTTTTTGTTTTAGACACTTCGTTTCGTAACTCAGGGGTCCGTGTAGGTTTTTACTCCCGATCCCGTTACGCATCATATCTTAAGACGTTAGAACTAATAATCTGTAACTATGTACGACAGAGACTTTCTTCGCCAAGCGCTCGACATGTGAGGATTCAAGACGACCTCAACACTTTAATGGGAGTTCCGTGGGAAGGGGAGGGGTCTATTTTTATAACACTAAGTGGATTTTCACCCCATTCCTTCACCAGGCTATATGCACACTCTGACTGAGAGGCATAACAGCTGAAGCCTCCAAACCATTGGCCTCTTGGGATTAGATCCATTGCCCCTACCTCTAACCCCCCCCCGTGCCCACTTTTGTTTAAAAGTTGTAATACCTGATCTGTCGGTGCGTTAGGAAAAAATACCTCAGATTCCTTATGATCATTTATGATTGTTGATATTGTGGCATCTGCATAATGAGATTGATTCGGAAATATGAATGATATTTTATTGTAGCACTATTTACCCATCCTGGTTGAAAAAAAACCCATACATATCCACTTACTAATATCATTCTTCGGACATTGTGTTTATGGTAAACTGAATTTAAAACAGTGCTAAAGATAACCCCAAAACAACAACAATACTGTATCTGTTATTTCATCAAACATAGTATTAGATCAAAGCAAAAATTATTTATTCCTGAAAACTTAACCCAAGTTTGAAAATTGCCCTCACCTATAAAGGGGAAGACTGGCATCGTACAACGATATGAGACTTCCCCGGAAAACCTTGGTGGGAAGCTCACATATAGCCAGACTTCCGGGGGAAGTCCACTATATTATGCCAGCCTTCCGGGGGAAGTCTTCACCTATGTGAATGTCACTATTATAACATTGGTTTCGCGGTTCTCAGTGGTATGACTCTCGCCTGTAGTACGTGAGCTCTGGGGGGGGGGGGGACTTCATATGTTATTGTGGTATGGGACGTTGTTCGCTGAAATTGCAGAACCCAACACCCTTACTTTCTATAATTTTAGTATTTGAGGGAATTTATACCTTTTCATATAATTTTTTGTTCAAATGGTGACCTTTCCCCATATTGACAGGCATGGGGAACTGCTGCTATAAACAAAACAGGGAGGACATAAATAGTCATTCTATCAACACCATTCATGGTGGTGTCATGAATATTTAAGGTAAAACTGGATTAAACTGATGTGTTACTGTTAGATTTTTTCAGTTTCATTCTTAGCTTGCAGATTAGAAGGCTTTATCATTATAATTAATTGTGCAAATATATTAATACCTTTATCATATATTCTTATACCTTGTCATATTTATTCTGAAATGGAAAAAAGGCTATCCTATCCTGGCACGTCCCTACTATCGATAGTATATTATGAAGTTGCCCCCCCCTCCCCCCGGGTCGGGAGGCTGTGCGTTCAAGCCCCGTGACTCGCACTCGGTCGCGTCAAAACTTAAGGAACAATTTAAAATGGTATGTGATGCTCCTTCGCCATAGAGCTCGCATTTAGAAGTTGAGAATCCACGGGTCTTTTCGGAATACCTTAAAAACGGAGTTCCCCGTTGTCGCAGCATGGTGGCCAGCGCAAAAAGAACCCTCACGTGCAAAAAGGCCAGAGTTGCTAAGCATAGGTTCTAAATTGCCAGCCCTTTCCCCGGCAATGGACGTCCTAATTAGGGTGAAATGTCTCAAAGGCGAAGAAAAACAAACAAATAATCAATAATCAATCTTTGACTTTCTTGTGTTTACACAGCAAGATTTGACAAGCATGTCAGAACGTGCATGCTCAAAACATGCTGTGTAAACTGGCCCATAAAGTCCTATCCAAAGGACACGTGATTTTTACCCCTAAATGACGAACGGTTTGGTGAAGTAGCAATCATTATCTATGTTGAACGAGGTCACTATCATGTGCGAGGCTCGACCTCACGACCTTCCGTTCACGATGTGAACGCTACATTGTATCTGACCACTAGGCTATCGCGCCATTGAAATGGGTGCAAACCAGCAAACAAATGAAATGTTTCTATATACCTACCCAGATCTCATTTAAATCTGGTCAACTTATATTGCCTTGAAAATTCACAAAGTACTATTACAAGAAGTTATATATAATCTTCATAATCTACAAAATGATTTAATTTGACCAATTCCTATCAGTAGGGAACACTTTGCAACATTTAATTGCTAGCTCTTGGGTATACTGTAACTAATCGTAAAATCTCGGGGATTTTCGGCAAGCTTGAAAAAATCAGTAAAGCTATATAGTTCAGACATATAGATCTATAACAAACACTAGCTATTGGCGGCGTGTTATGTGACGGTCCCGCCTTAAAAAATCCTAATTTCTTTCCATAAGTTTGATAAATTGATCGTAATCAAGTTTATTCCATTTCTATCACGAAAAGGTAAAGATAACGAACGTGATCAATCTCATAAGTTGTAAACGGAATACAAATTTAAAAGAGTAAGGCAAACAAGAATCCTTGCACACAACAGAGGTGGGATCAGGTGCCTAGGAGTAAGATCCCCTGTGGACAACCGCCGAAAGCCCTTTATCTTGATCAAGTAAACGGAGGAATCCCTACATTGCTGGATCTAGTAAATGTTCCAACA
>CAJDSM010001376.1:1525-20461 GCA_903981925.1 Ostrea lurida
TAAAGGTGTAGTAGTTAGAAGCAGTTGCTGTGGAAGACAATTTTACTGTTGAGATTGATTTTGCCACACAACGGAACATACNGTAGTTAGAAGCAGTTGCTGTCGAAGACAATTTTACTGTTGAGACCGATTTTGCCACACACGGAACATATCAAGATTTCAACTTTATTTAACACTATGATGTTTTGAAATTTTCGACAAACAAACATGCTTCCGCCTAACAGTATTCTCAATACTTTGATTTGATTTTAAAATCGGAGAGGGCTACTTTACCATCGCGTTCAACGCAACATACGCGGGTTAGAGGGCTACTNCCTAACAGTATTCTCAATACTTTGATTTTATTTTAAAATCGGAGAGGGCTACTTTACCATCGCGTTCAACGCAACATACGCGGGTTCGGTGGAGTTGGAACGCGGGTTCGGTTCTTTACCATTAATTTCACTGCACGGTTAAGTATTTCAGGATATATTTCCCTAAATATTGCAAATATCAGAAAAGTAAGGTGCTCACGGGTTGTCAGAGAGTCTATTCTATCTACTAATATTTTGTAATGGTAGAAATAAGCTATAGGAATCGGGAACATTCGTGGACAGTGAGGGCACCATCCTCTCCAGTCGCATACATTCCTCCTCTATACTGAATGTTCTTGTACCTATCGATAATTTTGACTTAGCTTACACCTGGTCGTAGGCCATTTTGTGAAACGGGCCCCAGATATATTACCGAGGGATATGGATCAAGCTGCCTATCGATGAAGATAAAATTAGAATTTTATCAAATGATAAATATCTATTAAATGGCAATAAAATACATGCCGTTATGCAGATCGATGTTCCTTATGAAAGATCTGCATAGTTAGTTTGGTGTTTATTTTCAAACACTTCGTTTATATAGTGCAGGTTTATTCTAAGAATGCTTGGGATTAACATAAAAATTCCTACATGTAGGATTTTGTCAAATTTGAGGATGTTATTCGTTATGATTGATTCTAACATCATCCAAATGAATCCTGCTTTTAAATCACCCAAGTAAGATTAAGAGAGATTGCATATTTCCTCTCATGGTTTCGCATAAAATATCAGCAAACAATTATCATCTTTTGCCTGCACCAATCTGTTGTTTACAAACAGCTGACTTACTTCTCTATATATGCCAAATACCGATGCTTATGAGGGGCAGTTTCAAGGATACAACATAAAATAGAAATTACCATAGACTATAGTCAACTGAGCTTTTAAAATATCAAAGAGAAATAGTGCACACACACCCCGCTTAAAACTTGACAGTGGTAGTAGATAAACGATAGAATATTGTCAATATTCCCCCAACCAATATTATAGACCTGTACTTGTTAAACACTTTTTCACTGTGTCTTTAAACCTCTTAATTTTTTTTATTCTATATTGGAAAGAAATGTTTTTCTATCAAGATAAAAATAATATTTTTAAAAAACCTCATTTTTTCTGTTATCTACATAGGTGGTCTAGAATGAACATACTTGTGTCAGGAAGCTTTGCAAAAATCGCCGCTGTTTCATCCACCACAACAGTAAAATCGAACAGAGATCCACTTGCTTGTATTTTTTGAGATTGAGAAGAATGTACATGTACGGCACNTCGAACAGAGATCCACTTGCTTGTATTTTTTTAGAAGAATTATATACGGCATCAATCTCGTCCCACACAGGGTAGGCAACGGCCACAATATGTACAATAAGCGCAGCTCCAGTAACAACCAAGGAAATTATCTTCAGTGGGGTAAACCCCGTCTTAGGACACTTCATTCTGCAGACGTTCACAGTATAAGAACAATCTATAATAAACCCAATCTGTCCTGATATACGCGTCTTTTATACCACCCTTCAATCAATAGATTTAAAACTACTGGTAAATGCGTTGATACATACGTACATCTTTCTGAACATTCTATATCAATTTTAAAAACAAATTAGATAATTCACAAATATCATTAGATAGTGACCCTATAATGACCTTGTTTGCGATTACAAATTTCACTAAGTCATATGTTGACTGATTTGTTTCATACCCTTTGTTAGACTGTCATTTTCCTACTAGATTTGACGACGGGTAACCCCGTTTACTTTATTTCGACTAAGGGCTCACGGCGGGTGTGACCGGTCAGCAGAGGATGCTTACTCCTCCATGGCACCTGATCCTGCCTTGGCTTTTGTCGAAGGTCCGTGTTGCCCTACACTCGATTTTGTATGTGTTTTTGGGACTATGATTACGTTTAATACTTTGTTACTTCGCCATTTTATATAGTATGAGAGAAATATTCATATACGTTTTAATATTGATTTTATTTTACTATCTGCAAGACATTGTAAATTACGAAAGTAGACGGTTCTCATGGCTTTGTTTGAGGTACAAAAACAATGTTATGATACTGTCTTTGCTTTTAATATCTACATTACATACTCTTCTTGAAATTCTCCCTTATTGATATCTAACAATACTAAAATGTATCATAAGATTCCACTTAATTTTCTTCTCTACTGGTTATAAAACAGCCTTAAATCATTTTTCTCTACATACTTTCCTTTTGGACTTCCCCTCCCCTTCCTTCCCGACATCTACATAGCCTCTTTGATATCTAAAGCATAACTTTCCTTTTTTGCATCTACATCATAACGCATACCCTGGATATTCTCTTTCCTTCTTAATATTTGCTCTTCCTTCTTGATATTTACATCACAATTTTCCCTTGACAATCTCCTTTACTTGATTTTTATATGATCTCTCCTTGGTATCTTCCTTTCCATCTTGATATTACATAACCTCCTCTTGATATTTTCCCTAACGTTTTGATATCTATACAATAACCTTCAATTATATTCCTCCGTTTTCTACATTCTATATAACTTCCCCTTAATATTCTCCTTAACTTCGTCACATTTACATAATCTCCCCTTGACAATTCTTCCCACCTTAATGATATCTACAATATATCCCCCCTTCATCATATTGTCGGATTGTCGCTGGGTCATATGTTGACTGATTTGTTTCATACCCTTTGTTAGGCTGTCGTTTTCCTACTGGAATTGGCTGCGGGTGGTCTCGTTTGCTTTGTTTCGACTGGGGGCTCACGGCGGGTGTGACCGGTCAGCAGAGGATGCTTACTCCTCCATGGCAACTGATCCTACCTTCGCTTTTGTCGGAGGTCCGTGTTGCCCTACGCTCGGTTTTGTGTTTGTTTGTTTTTTGGATTATGATTACGTTTGACACAATGTTAACTTCGCCTTTTTGTATCTACATCCTATATATATATACGGTATTAATGGAGAATCAACCCAGGTTGTAAAAAAATAGGATTTGATAAAGTTTTCTGAAACCACTCATGTTCCCGTAAGAGGAGATTCGGGGCTTTACATTGTATTGGTCTATTTGTCTGATATTTCGCAAAATATTTACCCCCTCCCCAAAGAAGAATTAAATGTTTAATGATTCCTTTATCTATCTCGAGAAGAAAATAAAACCCCACTGGAGTGGCAACTCCGATTATAATCGATTGTTAATCAGGTACATGTGCCCAATAATTACCAACAACATACAATGGATATGGTCCGATTGCCCATCTCTAGTACTGGGTGGTTTTCAGTACTGGGTGGTTTGTGCATGAAGTACTAGTTAATTTGTAGTACTTTGTATTTTTTCAGTACTGGGTGGTTGGTTTATCGTACTTGATGGGGTTTTTCAGTACTGGGCGGTTGTCAGGACTGCGTGGTTAGTAATACTGGGTGATTTGAAGTACTGAATGGTTTGAATTACTAGTTGTATTGTAGGTCGAACTGGTCTTTCAGTACTTGATGGTTTCTAAAACTGGGTAATTTGTAGAACTGGGTTGTTATACAATATAAAACTGATATAGACTTTGCATATTGCCAAAACGGCGTAAAAGAGTATATAATCAATCAATCCAATCAAGGACTTCGGTGCATCCTGTATGCAGCTATAGATTTGCTGCTGGTTTATATACTCAAGGCACTGTACCTGATGGTTTCTAATTCTTCGCTATTCACAGGATAAAACTACTTAGTGGAGTGAAAGGTTGGAAAATGTTACTGATTGGCAGAAATGTATCACTTACTTAGCTTTAGTCACTTTCATGTTAGAAAATGTATTAATGTCATCCTTTGGTTTGAAGTAATTGATGAAAGATTTTCGTGAGTGTAGTGAGTATATTGAAAAACACCATGCTTTTTAAAAATCATTATATGCAAATAATCCATTAGAAATTTTTAAGGTAGATGATAATAAAATATATCTTTTGTTAACTTCCAAGAGGTCATTATTGTTATATGAGAAAAATTATTGTGTTTGAAACTAAGCATTGATATAATTCCGACTGAAATTATATTAACGCTAAAAATCATTTCATAGTAACTGTCTTCAAAGATCATTATAAAATCACCTGCATGTTATATCTTTGCGTTCGTATCCGCGATACCTAGTTATTTACGTGTACATTGATACAAGCCTTTACTACAGATAACCCATCTTATCCACAATCTATCAATACAGATTACCCTCTGACAAGATCTTCGACAAGGTTTGTTGCGAAACCTGACCTTCTCCATACTTACAAGAGATTAAAGACATAGACAAAGGAATTTTCTGTCGTCTCCAGGATAAATCGCCTGTAGTCGGAGATCTGTGCTGCTGACCATAAGGGGATCTTGTAGGATTCGTCCATAAGCATTCCCCTTTTGTCCTGAAGATAAGAGTCCACATCCGTCTTTTGTACTGAGAAATTTACACCTTTTAATTTCAAATAAAATTAAAGGCAGTAATCGTTTATATGAAGTTTTTCATAAACCATGCTAGTGATATTGTATTACATTAGACCAATGCTTTAATCGATAGGCCAAAATACAATTGAATTTATGAAATATAGAAAAGGATTAGACACAATGTTAACTTCGCCTTTTTGTACGGCAAATCGGTTGATAAATATTTCTCAGTAATGATTTTATTTTCAAATGTCGAAACGGGTTTAAAAAGATCTTATTGGGTAATTCTAGGAGAAGGATATTAGACATTCTACTCGTGAGCAGGGTATTGTAAGTACACCCACACTCTTCCCCACTCTGTTCACAATTTGAACCTACGTCCTAGATTCGAACCCGAGTATGCAAGTCGAAGAAACTGAAAATATGCAAACTGATACGTTTAACCGAAATTATAATCTATCACTTTTGTATCGGCTCAGACTGAGTGGGGATATGCAATAAATCAAGTAATGATAGAATTTAAAATGAAATATTGGGGTGTGACCAGTCAACAGAGGATGCTTACTCCTCCTAGGTACATAATCCCACCTCTGGTGTATCAGGGGTCCATGCTTGCCAAAACTCTTGTTTGTAATCTATTTGGGACTTACGAGATCGGTCACTTCTCTCTATCTTCACCTTTCCATGAAAACGAAATATTTTCTTTGCCTAGTTACGATTTCCTTTTTAAATTAACTTTCGTTATCAAGGAATAACGAAACAGCTACTGCATCACCGTAACAATCTGCTGAAAGCCAATTCTTTCCATTTTCTTGCTGAAATTCCCCTCCGTTGTTTTGGACATTCATGCACATACACGTTGAAAAGGTAAAGAACAGTGATTAATCTCATCCTATACGAATACAAATTAAGAACTGGACAAACATGGATCCTTAGATATACCAGAGATGATATCAGGTGCCCAGGAGGAGCAAGCATACCTGTTCCATTACCACACCCAGCACAAGTTGCCCTATATCTTGAATAGTTTAACGGATAGATATTTACGATGCAACATAATCAATCTATATATCGAGCAGATCGGGCATTTTCTCAACAATTTAACGTAAAAAACAGATATTAAAAAGATTGAGACTATATGCTCCACCCAACTGAAAGATTGGCAAATTAGAACAGTTCTATAACATCAACGTGCTGAGTGTGTGATTCGAGAGTCTTCATCAAATGCCATCGTATCACTTAAATGTGACATGTACTGTATTAGAACCCACGCAAACAGCGTGGTTATCTAGATCTCGTTATTAACCTCAAGTAGCTGCTGATCAGTGCCTTGCTCGGTACATCACCTGTGTACGCTAGAGAATACAAATTACAAGAGCTCTCTTGAATATATAAATGATTTTCATAATTCCTTTTTCGGCCCCAGTCTCAAATGAACCCAAATAAACAAATATAACAAGTTTGTGCTAATGGACATCACACTTAATGAAAATAAAGGAACATCCTACATACCATTGACTGAACAGAGTGTTGCTTCATCCCTCTCTCTCACATCTGGCAGGCGTCTTGTGCTCATTTTGAGCCATTAATTATTGAATATAAGCGCGTTCAGGATTCTGTGATGTATATTAGCGCCCGATTATGTCGACATCTGATAGTTATACATAGTAGTGAAACGATAACGACACCATCCTTAATCTCTCGTGACATCGTCAACTTTCCTTTTTTATATAGTAATAACCACTCATCACACTGCTTATGTGTTGATGTTACTGCCCGTTCAGATTGATATAGTTGTTCTCTTTTCGGCAGGTATAAGGACGTCTAACGCTCTCGCTCGAAATCTGCAGCGCCCGACTCGGACCCTTTAAATTTATTATTTTTTTTAAACTAGAGCCAAAGCTACTAACCAAAACAGTTGATGTCTGCAGGGTTGTAACGAATCTCGTTTAAAGTCATCATTTTCGCAAATTTACGGTCGCTCTTAATGACCTTTGTTTGCGAATTACAACATTCATCACTCAGCTTATATATTGCATATCTTGTCTCTCTCCTTCTTACCGACTAAAACTACTTTGATTGGCATATCATTCTACCCAATAATCCTTTACGAAACCCTCCCACTGCAGGTAATCCTCTGCTGAAAGCGCTCCCGTTTGACTTTTGCTTTCGACTTAGCAGCTGCTAGGTGGCGGGCTTGGATCGTCAGACAGCGAGATGCTTACTTCCCTTCCAATGGCACCTGGATCTGCTTCGCTTTTGTCGGAGGTCCGTGTTTGCCCTACACTCGACTTTTGTATTTGTGGTTTTTTTTTCTTTACTATGAATTACCGTTGATAACATTGTTACTTCGCCATTTCAATAGTTTAGCGAGAGACTCCTGTCCAAGGTGACGTCGTGGACGGTAGGATGCTACTTTCCTCACTCTTCGATATATTACATATGTCACCTTCCCGTTAATATAACTCAGTCTCGCTTAAATATGACGCTTTTTTTCATCTAGTCGGTAGAGGCATATAGGTCTTGAGATCTCAAGGGGATCCCGCTTATTCTGGCCCGATCCTCTCTGCGATACATCGGGTTCGTTCCTTCAATCGACAGGCGTCGGAAAACCATAAATCTTTAGTCCATCCATGGGCCTCACACCAACAACTTTCCCGTCAGTTAAACTTATATCAAATATCAAACTCGGGCCTTTTCTCATTTCGCCCCCTTATCGTTTAAGCTTTGTTTACCTTAGAAGCAGGTTAGTCGACCCCATCGCACGTCGTCTGCTTCGCGTTAGTATACCTCTGTCAATCCATCTGGCCCCGAAGCTATAACCAAGTTGTTGAGAATTGTTACTGATTAGTTTGTCTTCACCTTTTCATTATCAACTCAGCTAGATATTTTTTTTTTTCGGAGTGAGTGCGAGAGATCTTGCTACATTCTCGCTACCCCCTATTATAATCATACACATTCCTACCGTCTATTCTATTAAATTCGATATTGTATGCATGATAACGCATAACCTCGTCTCACAAGTCCTTATGGTATTTGCCGAGTCCTTTTATACTTGAAGTCGGCACCTGACGGCCATCGTGAGGACCAAAAGCTATATATGTAGATAGCAAAGTATAACTTTCCAATAATTTCTCTATCTCCTTCTCTTGGGTTTACAATATTGGTCAAGAAAACACCACTTTGCTAGCTCGCATTTAGCATTTACCTCTATTACAGCGTAACATTTATCTCAACGTCATCCAATCGCATGTGGCAACGTATCCTACATATTTTGGTTACATTATTACCATTTGGAGACCCTCGAGTGACACTACATGAAACTATAGTCCTGTCAAACTCGACTCCACTTAGTTAACACAACCGCCTCGTGGACGAGGAGCTAGTCCCTGTCTTGCAGCGCAGCCGTCCCCAAATAAGACATGGCCTATCAGAGATTTGTCCAATTTTGTTAAGTGGAATTAATATGTTGACGGTGCTACACGGGGACAAACCCTAATTAAAACATCTTGCAATATAACTTCTACAATGCCGCTTCATTTAACGCGGGAAATGTGACGCTGTTGATATAAACAGTTACATAGGTGACGTCATATTAGCTGCAATGTTTTAATTTCTTTCAAACATTTGTCACACACAGCAAAACATACAAGGTATGAGAAAGCTAACCACTGTAATCAAAAGTTATGACCATGTGATCTTAAAGTTTTCAGAGGTAGGTTAAAGCTTCTAAACTAGAAGAAATGGGTCGCAAGACACATGAAAATTATTTTTAAAAGGGATACACGTAAAATATAGAAGCCTTACAACCATCCTTCAAAGGTTGTTACCAAGATTGATGGTTTTAGAGACAACTTAATACTATATACAATGTTTACCCCGGAATCCAATACAATTCAATGTGTGAAGTTAACAAACGTAATCACAATAAAAAAAAAAAAAACCAATATACAAAGTCAAGTGTAGGGCAACACAGACTCTCAAAGCAAAGGCAGAATCAGGTGCCATGGAGGAGTAAACATCCTCTGCCGACCGATCACACCCGCAGTGGACCATTAGTCGCAACAAAGAAAACGGAACCTTCGTCAAATCTAGTACAAATATGACATTCTACAAAAGGGTATGGGATAAATCAGTCAGCATAATAATCTTAGTGATATTCGTAATCGCAAACAAGGTCATATATAGCGACCGTAGAATTGCGAAATGATTACTTTAAACGAATTCGTTATATCCCTGCAACATCGACGTTTTTGTAATAGTTGGTCCTCATACTAACAAGACAAGCTACTTACAACAATTGTTGTGCAGGGATTTCAACAGTCCACGTTTAAAGGCAGCATCTCGTAAATCTTCCGTGTCTTATAACCAATTTAGCTTACCCATGTATGACCTCAACATTGAGTCAAATGCTTCTGATGTGTTCATAGACATTGTTAAGGCCGGTTTTTTTACACACTTATTTGACTACGCGATTGTTCCGTTTACCTGATTTAAGACTATGGGCTCACGGCGAGTGTGATGTGACCGGTCAACATGGATGCATCTCCTCCTTAGGCACCTGTGTCCAGGGGCGTGTTTGCCAAACTCTTGTTTTTTCTATTATCTTGTGACTTACGAAATTGATCATTGTTCGTTATCTTTCGCAAATTCTATGGTCGTTATAACTATTTAGTTGCCAGTATGACCTGTCATTGGTAAATGCTGTCTGATGTGTTTCATAGCAATTGTTAGGTCATTTTTCGTACAATGGATTGCTCCGTTTACGTGATCAAGACAAGACCGATGACGGCTTAACTAGGAATGCTTACACCTCCTAGTTACCTGATCCCACCTCTGTTGTGTCCAAGGGTCCGTGATGCCTAACTCTTTTTTGTATTCTATTTGGGACTTACGAGATTGATCACTGTTCGTTATCTTTGCATTTGGCATTATATTAGGTCTAAAGTAGTTATTTTTGATTTACTGTAATTATTATAAAAACTAAAAATTGATTATCATAAATACTGATAGCGTAATTTGATGTGGTAAAAACGACACATTGTGGCCTTTAAACTAACGTGAAAATGTCGGAAGCATTTAAGGAATGAGATAAGGTGCTATCGGCATTTTGTAATTGAACTCAATTTTGGACCAGAACTATTGATAACATTAAACTGTTTGGTTTTGTGGGGTATAATGGAACTGTGGTATATTTTCCTTGTTTGTTTGGATTTCAATAAATATGGCTGTTATCAAACGTTTAATGATATTCTCTTGTATTATATCACAGAGACACTTACAATGTACTTACAATTTTCCATTCAACAAATATTTCACATTTTGATACAGTTTGACTTATTGTAATGAATAGAAAATGACGGTACATAGTAACTCATCACTAGTTGAGAAATTTCCGTTGTCATTTGGAAACTGAAATTTGAAATACAGAAGTGTTACGTTCTAGATCAAAACGAGTTTTTACATTACGCATAAGTGTATTTTTTTCTGCAATAGCTGCACTTTAACATAGAAAGCAGTCAAAGAACTGTTCTAAGTTAACTTAGGGCAGATATAAAGCGGTCATAGAACTGTTCTAAGTTAACTTAGAGCAGAAGTAAAGCGGTCATAAAACAGTCATAGAGTTGTTCTAAATGAACAGACTTCGAACGATCTCATGACTGCTTTCCACGACTGGTTGGGTGAGAGGTTAAAAGTGGTTGCATCTGTAGAAGGATCATAGAAAATAAAGATGTACATGTATCTCTTCCAAAGTCTTTGATCGAAAACAAAAGACCTTGCATCCCTGCTACATGTATCTTGTGAAATAAATCTCCAAGCGCTGTTGGGAAAACCGTCTTACTGCTTGATGGTGGATGATGCATATGAAGATGCTGTGAAATGCAATGCTGATATGTTAGACCTATATATGCTAAAGGTGACACATGCAGATGCAGACTGCTCTCAAGTATCCACAGATCATCATATATCTCGCAAGTTGAACATATTTGATATTTTTGCGTAACCCACGACAGTCAAAAACAGATAGAAGGTCGCAATCGATCAATCAATAATTCGACTTTTCGTGATATAGCNGAAGGTCGCAATCGATCAATCAATAATTCGATTTTTCGTGATATAGCTTTAAGTGACGGTATGACTATCCAGACTGACTGTTGGGCGTAACAAATGATTAGTTCAATAGCGTAATCTCATTTGTTCTACCGAAAAACGGAAACAAATGTTTCGTCCAAAGATTGTTTAAATAGACCAAAATTAAATTCCCAACAGATACCCCATAGAGAGAGGGGGAGATAACAGACTGTCACTGGCCTCCTCTATACGATACCCACACAGATTTCGTGCTGCTATTAATTTTCCCCGGGTTTCGCCTTATTGACTTTTGGATTTCGGTAATTTATCAAATCGCATGTAACCTCCAAAATCAATGTATGTTAATTTCTCTCAATTTTTATTTTATTTTGTAAAGTGTTATGGGATTTGAACTTCTCTGGAACATGGAATGAAATGAATCGACTCCAAAATTAACGAAGGCCAATATCGTTTTTTGAAATTTAATTTGGACGGCTTTCACATCGATGAAATAAAGAATTCAATACCGTTTTAAAGTTGTTAATTAGTATGTATTTTGATACTTCGAACAATGATTACTTCAAGGTAGTTTGGTCCGATTTACAGAAGAAAAAAAACTTCTAAAGGCAAATCATTATTATTTTGTACAGCATGCATTTTTAACCTAATCTGAGCATATATGCCTATTTTGGCCTTCATAAAATGGCGTAATAAAGTTCAAAATGGGGAAATCTAATCAACCTGTTGTGCAATTGCAAGCTATCAAATATATACAAGCCTATGGAACCGGTTGTAAGGGCACAGATACAGGCACCAAACAACCATCATTTTATACGAGCCTAAAAATATTTGCATGTCTCCTGGTAGTGTGCTCATTTTATATCCATGTGTAAGGCTTCACTAGTCAAAGCCATATCCTCTGGGCTTTTTGATTTTCCGAACTGTGTCAATGGACAATGATATTTACAAACTTTTTGATCAGTTAATTATCCCTCTTCCAAGCGCTCATAGTTATCCCTGAACACCCTCAGGGAAGATGTTTTGACATACAGTATAGCTCAGGTGGATATTTGAATGCCCACTTTCCACTGTGGGCCGGCCACTTGGAATCACAGTGGGCATTTGAAGTGGACATTGAGTGTTATAAAGTTCTATTCACAACCCACTGTGCTCAGTGGACGTTTAAATACCCACTCTGAAAATGACCCACAGTGGCCATTGGGAAAATTAAGTTCCACGGTATCATAAGTATAAGATGTTGTATCAGAGGGGATGCTTACTCCTAGCAGCCCATTCCCACCGCTGGTGTGTCCAGAGGTCCGTGTTTGCCCAACGCCTGTTTTTGTATTCTATTTGATATATCCTGACGAAATTGAAGTAAAGGACACCGCAGAATCTGACATATCTGATTCTTATTTTACTTAATATTGACTCTAATGGCAGACTGGCAACTGCATTATACGATAATCGTGAAGACTTTAACTTTGCAATCGTCAACTTTCCTTTTCTGATAAGACATTACCACTATCAATTGCTTATGGTGTGTATGTATCCCAGTTGATTGAATACGCAAGAGCATGCCATGCGTATGATGACGTTTTAAAAGTGAGGCCAACTTACTACAAAAAGTTGATGTTGCAAGGTTATAACGAATCTCGCTTAAAGTGATCATTTTGCAAATTATACGGTCGCTATAATCCTTGTTTGCGATTACAAATTATCACTAAGTCATATGTTGACTGATTTGTTTCATACCCTTTGTTAGACTGTCATTTTCGTACTAGATTTGACGATGGGTAATCCCGTTTCATGTGGTTTCGGACACGGGCTCACGGCAGGTGTGACCTGTCGGCAAAGGATGCTTACTCCTTCATGACAATGATCTTGCATTCGCTTTTTCGGAAGTCCGTGTTGCCCTACACTCGACTTTGTATATATTTACGTTTAACACATTGTTACTTCACCATTTATATTAGGGACTTGCGAGATAGGTCACTGTTTGTTACTATGTCTTTACATCCTGTCAGTGCATGAAATGCTTGAATGCAAGTATCCTGAAGATTTTTTTTCCATAACAATATGGACAGGAATGTTTCTATGCTTTGGAAAGGTTCCAACAAGCATCTACAAGTGTCTATTTATATCTGAAAAGAACTCTGATATACAATGTCTTTTTACCAGTAGTTTTTCTTTGTTTTTATAAAAAAGGAAGGGTGTTACATTACTATTAATAGTGATACCCTACCACAATGATTTCATTTATTATTATAACCTTTCGTTATTGTCGTGCCTTTTTGTGCAGCTGATGGAACTCGGAAGACCTTGTTTTGGTAGAAATGCAATCACCTCTAACCTCTCTTAAAACAGTTGTAGAGCAGTTCTAATGACTGCTCTAAGTTAACTTAGAACAGTTCTGCTGACTGCTCTAGAACTGTTCTACGACTACTTTAAGTTTTTAGAACAGTTCTGCTGACTGCTCTACGACCACTCTAAGTTAACTTAGAACAGCTCTGCTGACTGCTCTAGAAATATTCTACGATTGCTCTAGAATAGAATTCTGATTTTTCTGAGTCAGAATCCTGACTTTTCTAGAATAGATTAGAATCATGCACGACTGCTCTATAAATATATCTGACTCGCCATTCGAATACTACAATCACGCAGTTTGTCCTCAATTTCTATTAGAAACTGACGTCGAACATTTTAATATATGGAGATCGAGAAAAATTATTTTTCGTCGCTAAGTTCTCATTTGGTTGTAAAAAATATTGTTTAAAAAAACCACAGAACAGAAATTGAAATGGAGGTCTATTACAAATTGAATGTCCGATCGGTAAATTTCTTTTACTTTTTGCTATTAAAAAATGGATAAGTTTTTGGTCCCAATCTTTTGGCACTACATTGATCACTTTTACAGAGTTTTACTTTCATGTTTCGGATTTCCAACATTTCGGTTTGGGCATCACTGAAGAGACATACTTTGTCGAAATGCGCATCTGGTGCATAAAAATTGGTACCGTATACGATTTATATATATACACGAGTATTGAACGAAAATCATACCATTCGCACCAAACGTATTTTTTTTTAATAAGAAGCCTCGTTTACATAGCGAAGAATTGTAAGTGCTGTATCTCGCCTGCAACTCAACAAATGACGTTCAAATTTTTGCTGACTATTAGAAATACCCTAAGTGAGCATCTAAAATTTGAACATTTTTAGCTCACAAAATAAACATTGCAATATTCTTGAATGAGCGTTTCGAATAACCCGTCATAGCCTTAAACGCAATGACACGGGAACGACGATTGCCGAACATAATCGGGTTGCTGACGTCAAGGTCACACATATATATGAAGCCGACGTGAGTAAATATACATATCGTTTGTTTTGAAATATTGCATCGTGTCAGTATATTACGTAAATGTTCCACTCAAATAAACTATTGATCCATATTCTTTGCACTTGGCATGTTCATCTGACATTAATTCGTTGCTTAACACGTGTTTTCTTTTCCGCTCAGTGAATATTCCGAAATCTTGGGTGACCTCCGTCAGTCTGACGTCGGATATGACGAACAAGAATTAGTGACGGGATGCCAGGTAATTCATGAATCGACATTTTCTGCTAATTTGACGCGTTTACTGCTTCAAATCAACCCTGATTCAATGAAATTACATATATGTCACTCTATTTTGTTATTTTTATTGTTTGGCAAATGCTCATTTGGCCGGTCATGTTTATACAGGCTTGTTATTTGAGCTCTATTCAGACCAAGAAGCTTGCTTTCTAATAAATTCTCTATAAATGGTGAGGTCAGTCGAATAAATTTTGAATCGTCAGAACAGATGCTTAGAGCTAAGTTACGCAGTATCTTACCATGTGGTCTGGTAAAACAGAGGCTCTCGGTAAGCTGCCTTTAGAGCTCTGGGTTTATAGTCTATTAGGAATTCTTGCCTTATACTAACCAGAGATTTGGTATTCTCTCAAGAGAGGTAAATACATGGTTTGGATTAGACTAAATATGACGTATTAGTCTACTCCAAACAAGCGAACATAGCGTGTTAATTCGTTCATGACCAGATTGAACTTTGTCTACATATGAACATACAGAATTCGCCATCGTAATATTTAAAGGGGAACCGTATACATATTGCACAATAGATTAGACTCAGAAACAAAAGAGTCATAGTGAGACTACTGAAGCAACTTGATGATATTCACGTATGTAGTTGATGAATTTGGGTGAAGGTGGCTTTATGTTCACTTGATTACACTTTTAACCAATATACAATAGTGAAGACATTTTCAATTGTTATTATATAGCACCTGCCTGTCCTTTTTTATAACCTTTCTAAAGCATAGAAACATTCCACCTGATCTAGCAATTATTGTTACCTGAGTTGGAAGAGCAATATTGTTAACAGGCATTAAAAATCGGAGAAAATCTCTAATAGACAATTTTGTCAACGCAATTTTTTCTAAGCTGCAACTTCAAACAGGATGTAAACGACGTACAATGCGCCCTCATTGTATGATCTTTCAAAGCTAAGCGTACGCATGCACCATATTCTAAAATCCTCTCTCCACCGTTTTCAATAATGGGACTGTCGTCTCAGCTGGACTTAAATATATGGTGAAGAACAGGTAAACAAAGTACGTGATTCAAAGACACAACTGTTTATAGTAGATATAGTGATACAAATAGTATCAAGAGAAGAGTCTTGGTAATTAGTGGCACTGTTAGAGATTTCTACTTATAGGGGGGTTTCACTTCCTTGAGGGTTGTTAAAAGACACCCGGACTTCCAGGTACATGTCAAAGTGTCTGATTATTAGGGCAAAGTGATTATTTCTGATTGTTATACGGTACAGTTATGAAAGCATGACCATTTGCCGACAGGATCACACTTAGACAAAGAAGAGCAACCTGAGGGTTCTCTGAAAGCGACATATGTTTAAATCTGGAGCGTACAGTGTTTTAAACATGACCTTTTTACACTTTACCATTTTAATATAGCTTTCATATATCATCTAGTAACTTTGAAAATGTGACTGAGGTCTGTTCCTGCGTTAAACACAAAAGCGATTCAGGATACTAGAATAACACAAATCATTCTCTCATCAGTTCAACGAATAGACATGAATACTTAATTCGATTGTATTATATTTTAGCTCAGTACAGATATAATCAGAACAAAACGAATTTGAGTCATAACATTATAAATGGCAACTAATTCTCGATAGGACGCACTGTGTTTGCATCATTGAATTTGCAATGTTACGTGGGAAAATAGAACTCTATTTATAAGCTCATGCGAAATTTTCCAAGTAGTTTTTTATAATAAAAGGACACTATGCAATCTCGAGAGCGTGTATGTAATATTTGGTTCTAAGATATGTTTATAGGCACTAACATTCTTCATCGTATAATATAAATTCAAAGGTCTATCGGTCTTTGGCTCATAATGCTGTGCGAAGTGTTGCAGAAATACAAAATGTGCACAGGGCTGCGTGAAGGAGCTCACACCATCAGTGTTAATTTGTGTAAGTGTTCATGTGTCACACAATGTACTAATTTGTGACTCTCGATATATAAGGACAACAGGATTTCAAATAGGGTAAAAGTTAATTCGACTTTCTTTTAACAGATCTTGTGCTCTCTATAGGTGTTGTGGGACAGAAAGACATCTTCATCAACAAGTATAATTATTAGTATGTATCATTGTTTTTACCTAGCTTCTCCAAGTATATTCTTCAGCCTCATTATGTGTTATTTGCCCCAGTCTGGCCTATTAGAGTCAATAATTAAGTAACAATAGAAGCAGACTTATGTCAGATTCTGCTGGTGTCCCTTTACATTTATAAATTTTTTAACGATAAGACTGGAGAATATATACTTTATTATCAGAGAGAATCATGTACAAAAAGTAAAGATCTCATTAATTGGAATCGAAACAGTGCGAAATCCGCGAGTGAACTCAAATCAGGCAGATTCTCGGACTTTTCGGCCTTTACTGGATTCAAACACTACTCACCGTTCGTGGCGCAGACATGCGACACTTGATAGAAGATTATGTAAGCAAGTCCCTTTTCCAAACCCTTACTCTTATTCAATACATTTGGAATTGTACTGCACTATAATATTTTATCTCATATACCCGTGGGTGGTAAACTTATATTTTTCCCAAGTTGAAGTCACACATTGGGTGGTAAGGTTACTATTTTCTCTCACAAGAACCAATGGATTAGGTAGGTGGACTATACCTCTAAGATAAAGATATACTCTCCGGAACTTGAATGACAAACACTCAGTCGTGCAGGGTTGTGTGTCGTCGCATAATAGGCTTCTATATAGAGTAGACCACTCTTACACTTGCCTATAAAATTGTTCTTCACTTCCAATGCTCCGACCTGTATTAAGTTCACGGAGATAGTGACCACAAGGGGTGTTAGAACATTCGAACTCTCTAGATATGACAGAGTGTAGTTGAATGGACATTATTCTAAATTTTCCATTACTATTCATTTTCAGATGTCTCGTTGACTTGAAGTAGTGTGCGAAAACATACTGTCCTCCCGACTCTCGCATCCTAGATGCGCTGTTGCGTGGCTTATGGGGCTGTTTGATTCATCATTTGTCTCTCTCTCGATGGTTAGTAAATTTCAGGTATCCGTAACCTACTGATATGCGTCATCTCGTGTCAAAGATAAAAGATGGAGAATCGTAAAGTTAGGTAAAATTGTACAACTCTCAAGTGATATATACAAAAATTATGTTCTCCAATGTCATTAATCCACGATAATCATACTCGATATAATCATGTCCATCTGACATCAACTGGCCTCTAAGTTACTGGTGGATAAAGTTATCTCATGGAAAGCAGCAGTAGTGAGTTGGAATTAGTGGCTCCATAACACCCAAATATTGGGACTCATAGTGATTTTGAGGTGGATCTACATTCTTCTCAGGTATCTGTTCATATATAGATCTTCAAAGGGAACAAAGTTTTTAATCAATGTGAAGCTACTCCCTATCCTCATGGGCTCATTGCTACTATGGGCAACTCATTTTCTGTCAACTGACGTCTTTTCGTGTCTTTTTACTCTAATTTTTGAGAATAATAATTAGACGGCCTTGTAGAATGGTTGGTGTATTTCATTCTGGGGTGCCGCTTTGGTGGAATAATGCTTGTTTGCCGCTCTCCCTTAATAACACCATCCTCAAAACGCCAAGGAGGTGTAATCTACAGCTCGACCGGACGTCAGCGCATTCCATGGATTACCAGCCCATCTATTTCAGTTACTATAATTTGCGCACATCCCAGACTCCGTGCAATTGCAGCGGTACAATTCACAGAAGTGGTTGGATGTCGGTAAGTACGCATTAATCACTTCGTGTCTCCTCCATCTTTGATACTGATATTAACTCTGGGGCCATTTTTAATGTGAGCATGACAAGCGCCCTAAAATATAGGCAAATAACTTATGCTCAGAGTGTAGTTGTAAAAGATTACATAAGTGCGATAATTTTTTATAGAACATGTACAATATATGCAAAATGGTGATACAAATTATATCGCAATGTAACTTATAGCATTATACGAAAGTAATAAATATTTGTTTCTTTTTTTCTGATCCTGGGAGAATATATAAACATTGGACCCCATACATTTTATCTGCGCGCTATGAAAAAAATAAACCCTAGTATATCCAATTGTTCGATTTTTAGCTTGATCAGATAAACTACATTGTGCATATTTTTTACTACATAAAAATTCTTGAATCAGCGGGGAGCGGATTCCAGATTTTAGGATTTTTAGAGGAGGAATTAACTACAAACCTGTGGTTAAAGCAAGCGGAGTCCTAGTGCGCCTTGTAGATTCTCCCTCTGATCGGTTGTTTATGTTCCAGAGTACAGAAATCGCTGTGTGAGAAAGCCGCTCCAAATAAATTAAGATGGTGTCAAAAAAACTACGGTGTATACACTAGAGTGGCCTTCGTTAGACATATATCTCGCCGCCGCTTAAGTGTTTTATCGGAATGCTATAATGTAATACCTTAATGGATAGTCTCCATAGAAGATGGTTATACATCTTCCCTTCTCCTCTC
>CAJDSM010001377.1:474-26431 GCA_903981925.1 Ostrea lurida
TCCTTGTGCACCGTGAATAGATCGACCGGATTTACATAACGGTCCTTGTGCACCGTGAATAGATTGACGCGATTACATAACGGTCCTTGTGCACCGTGAATAGATTGACCGATTACATAACTCCTTTTTAAAACAATGCATCACACTGAGGGTGAGTGTAAAACACTTGTACTATTATACAAAAGCAAAGCACGTTCATTAACAATTTTGCATTAGTGTGAAAACCACCGCTGTTCGACTTAATACCAGAACAGGCAAGCGTGAAAATGTTCAGCCAATCCGGTCTATCCAACACTAGTGATCTTTTTACGCAATTCGTCATATGTACTTTCGATGACCAAATATATATTTTTAAGAAGCCACAACTATTGGCTACTATTATCATTCAAACCTGTAGAACATGTATTCAAAACTAAGCACAACTTTCTTCATTCGAAGCTTTCTTGCCAAATAACATTACGTCCTACCCTTCAGATTGTGCAAAGTGGCAGTATATACGCATCGCGCATTACAAAAGACGCTACAAGTTTAGCTTTTGAAACAAGCTTAGAGAGTCAGTGCAGTAGATTATCTTATTTGAGAGGGATGGTGCTTAGTGGGTTTTTTTTTTTTTTTGTTTTTTTGGTTTTTTTTAATTTTATTTATTTATTATCATTAATTTCTCTTAAATTAAAAAATAAAAATAATATAAAGAATTGAAATGATAGCATCGAGCAGTTCAAGTGTAGTAATTTTTGAAAAGTGTTTTATTTATGTTAAATGGTATATACAGAGGCGTAGGACTGATTTTGAAAGGGGGGGCACACTTAAAAATATCACAGAAAGTGTATAGTCTAAACGCACTAACTAGCTGCTGATGTTTCTGAAATTGCTGTGATTAACCTAAAAAGAAAGTTTTTCAGACTATTTCTTATGAATTCCATTAACAGCTTCATTACGGTGGATTTGAACACTATTTACTCATTTCTGCGTTCAATTTTTCCCTACTGTTAAGAGGTGTGTTATGTGCGGTGAACAAACTTTGTGACCGACCCACAGACAGGCCAAAAAACAATAATGTCTCACCACTAAAAGTGGAAGGGAGGGGCATTATAAACCACGTTGAAAGCATGAAAATATCAATCATAAATATTTGTGTAAAGGGTAGAATATTTCCTTGTTGTAAATGTATTGGTCTTTGATTGTAAAACATCTTTTATAAAGTCTTTTACAGGATACTTCGCATACAGACCCTTAAAATAATCTAATGCTAAAAAGATGTACACCGATTATAGAATCTATGTGAAAGTCTCACATAGCTGTACGCCAAAGCCGTTTACACGCGCACCGCGTTTTATTGATTTTCTGTAAACACGTGTACCCTTGGTGTTACCTTGATGACGCAACTTTCATATATAATTTCCTCGTGTAAAATGTTATTGGTCTTTGATTGAAAACTTCTTTTATAAAGTCTTTTACGAGAGCGATGACTTTGACATACCAGACCCTTAAAATAAAAAATAATCATACCATTGCTATACAAAACCGAATGAACCTGCCTATAATAAAGAACTCATAATGCGAGAGTCCTCCACCAGCCCCAGCTTAACAACATCAATAATAATTATAACGACGCGCACCGCGTATTGAATTTAGGAAACAATCTTCGTGATAAAGACACGAGCACATTCTAATCAAGAGGCCAGAGATAGTCAGATTCGCTACTCTAATTAACTACCCCCTGAGCTGATTAGTGTGCGACCTGCCAAATGACAATTCTACACAGGACTGACTCGCCGAGGGAAGTATATCGCTACATTGACCGTAACGACACTCGACCGTGAAAACAATGATATAGGATTGAGAATAGTGTATTTTTTTCATACTTTAGAAGTGTATTAAATACTTGTTGCAGAGCTTAATATTCACCTTGATATACTTAATCGGACAGGCCACGATCTATAAAATCGGGGAGCTGCTAATAATAAAAACTCCCTGACCATTTGCTGACTTACTTAAAATGACTTATTAAACTATTTCGCAGTTCTATCTAGAATGTCACCAATGGCCTCCGCATAATACAAGGTTCTGATTAATTGGACTAACAACATGACCGACCAACGCGCCCCAGACGAAGACTAAGCGAAACAAATTTGAGATCCCTAGGAAATGATGCCTTTAGGAAGTCAAAAGCACGAAGGCAGCAACTAATAGAAAAACTACAGAAACCTACATATCGCCCAAGGAGTAGAGAACCATTAGCAAAGATAAGCGAATCGGAGGCATCTTGGGACAACTCGACGAACCATGATAAAACACGTCGTGATCCCAAGGAGAGTACATGATACACACTATCATGACCGCGTAACTAATTAATATAGTAGTAGAAGGCATGTGATTGATCTAGCCCCTTGAGGAATTTGCGCAATACTTACGACGAACCAATAGCCCTCCCGCCCGTATTGGAAAAGATACCTATCCCAAATACAACACACGCATAAGATCAGATGCGCAAAAACGCCACTGACTAAATTAAAGAGCCAACACTTGAAGTTAATATGATTGATAGACCACTCATAAGTCTCGGGTATTAACACCAGACTAAACTTATGCAACAACAAACGGGAGAAAATCGATGGATCATACACGTACATTTGCTCCACCATCGGAGTCAGACTTCGCCGGCATACCTCTCAGTGATAACAATCACTCCGACCCCTACCACCAATGCGAACCATGCAAATAAGGCCTAGCTGATGCACTTGTCCCTCGTCAACATAATAATTCGAAGTATACCCGGTAACAAAACATTACTGCTAAGTTCTGAGGTAAGAACACCAGAAGAAGAACAGAAAGATGGAACGGACACGCAGCAACCAAAAAAATGAAGAAATAGAAGATAGCCAATGCAGTTTTAGTGAAACTCGAAGGAGGGAGATAGGGTCTAAGACTCTACAAACATAACAACCTGTCTGCTACTAAGCCTAGGAGCCAGGTATTCAGAACTATCATCATCCATAACGTATGTGATCCCGGCCACGGACAAGCACGTCTGTGCAGTATAAAAGGTCTCTCAGGCCCCGGGAATGGATACACGGCCCACCAGCTAACAATTAAATAAAATCCTTCCGAGCATATGGCTCAAAAGTAACGTGCCTGGAGTGCCACATGCCCAATTAGGAGGTCAAGATGCATAGATAAGTTAAACGCGCCATCATTGTCTCATCGCAAAAAATATTGTTAGACAGCTGGCTCCTTCATAACAACTTGACATTGCCTGCTAACGTGACCTTGCTACCCCCAACTAATTAGCCATGTAAAACAAACGTACAAAACGCCCGTGCATATGAAGAAGCATAGCGAATAAAATCCAATCGACGTCGAATTATAGAAGCGAACTACCGTATAAGGCCGAAGAGAACAAGAAAGGTGTGTAAATCAAATTGGATCCTTACAAGAGGCAGGCCTAAAAAAGCCAACAGCATCGACAAGAATCCTTTCGAGAAATATTGTAAAAAACAAGGCGATCAGAACAATGGCCTCTAGAAATAGACAACGACACAATAGAGGGAGATAGAATAAAAACTCTAAAGGAGTATACAACCAACACTAATTTCTGGAATATACCCAATCCCGCGACTAGAGTTTTCAAAAGCAAAACCAAGATTGGCATATAACGAAACATATAACAAACCAGAAGAACCACCAAAACATTTACTCACAAGGCGATACCAAAGAGACCACAAAGCACTAAAGGTACAGACGCCCCACCCAAACCATCCAGCAAAAAGAGATACAACTCAGAAGCCCCGATGTGTGGCCTCATAACAAGAGCTTCAACAAACGAGATAACAGCAAAAAACACCGCTGGCAGGACAATAAGCACAAGACCGAAGCAAAGCAAAAACGCATCGTATTCGCCAAAAACACCTGCAGTCAATCCTGTTTCGCCAATGAAAACCCACAGACATATTAACTCTCCTCCTCTCCTCCAGAACCTCACTATCTGTACATACAAGTCAATTAGCGCGTATCCCAAATGGAGAAACCTTCATCCATCTATATCATTCCCATTAAGAAATGCAAAAGTGTTAAGTGATCACGAAAGAACACTATCCCAACCTTCTAAGAGGCGGTAAAAACCAACGGACTGCCGAGAATAGAATCAATAGAAGTTGCTAATAGAACTCCGAATTACGCATAAAAGCCACACCAGACGACACAGCCCAGCAGAACACAAACGAAGCAGAAAAGAAGCATGGCAACGTTTCGAAATGAACGAATAGTCCTGTACCATTGTTAACATAAAATTCCCTTACAGTCTGCATACGTCATGAAAATTACCTAAAAGTAACCAACAGAACTGTCTCACCGTAAGATTACCGATCAGTAATTGGCAAAATAGTAATATGGGAAAGTGTCATGACGACACAACCCCACGAATAAAACTTATACATAACTCTTACAAAGGGAACAAGAAGATAGGAAAACAATATGACCCCCGGCAGAGAAATACGTACACGCTATATCGACAGCAACCACGAGAGGGTGCCACACAGTATAGAACTTATAGTTATTTCCGAATCATGATATTGGAGTCATGCTAGAAAATTCTCGATAAGTTGACCAGCAGGGGCAGGAACTATAGAACAGATTGATTGTTCAACCTAAGGCAAATGGTACTAATCTGATTATGCCCTGTCTCAAGTTAAACAATATACCAACACATAATCGCGTTTGAAATGTCAGCGATTTTTTCGGCCCATCACGAGACAACTGCCTTTTCAGGCAATATTATGCGAAGAAAGCAATCGAGCGACGCCTTAGTTTATGTAGAAAAATTGAGAAACTGTAACAGGAATAGCTAAAATAATAAACCGACTCTTTTACAAGAATGTGATATTTACATACAAAAATACAACTGCTCTATGCATACAAACTGATTGTTGGGTTCTTTTTTTTTTCTTTTTTTAACCTTTTCACACTTTTTTTAACTTTATTTGTTCCGTCGGATGGACGTTAAAAGGTGCCCCGTGTCAGCGATCACCATACCCCCTTGGCACGGCAAAAAGATCGTTTCCCTGATGTCTCGAAAAAGCAAAGTAAGCGCACTGAGGGCCGTCAGGGGAAACATTCAAACATCAAACCAAGACATTGTAGGATCAGCTAACCGCCGTGATTATGCTGACACTATTGCAAAACGGCGTAAACATTAAATAATCAATGCAATCAATCCAAACCCGGCG
Source organism: Ostrea lurida (assembly GCA_903981925.1). Taxonomy (NCBI): domain Eukaryota; kingdom Metazoa; phylum Mollusca; class Bivalvia; order Ostreida; family Ostreidae; genus Ostrea; species Ostrea lurida. The sequence continues at coordinate 5,700 of CAJDSM010001377.1, forward strand.
GACGGGATGAGAATCTACAACAATGAAACTTGAGGGGACCTTAAATCATTTTGCTGTTTCTTCACACTGTAATGTTTTCAAGGATACATCAAGGGAAGTCAAAAACTTTTTAACACTACATTACTAATGCCTCTTAAATGATGTTTAAAAAAATAATTGAAAACTCGGAGCACACAAATCTTAAGTTTGGGAAATAGATAGAAAAGTCGCACGGAGTTAAATCTGTCGTGGTAGACCACAAACGAACTCATTCCTCGTTCTGTGAGACGACCGCTTTCGTTATTACTTTCTTCAGTTTTTAATAACATTCTATAGAGGTATACCTGTGATGTTTTCGCCTTTGGGCCCACAGAGTTTGGCATTTGTCAGCCATACTTTTCAAAATACGGTCAGACACTTGAACGAGTGGAGTTAGTATGTAAAATAATTTAATAGGAGCCATCAGACGAAAACTACATTTGTATTCTGATGCAACCAGTTGAATATCTAATAAATTTTAATCTAAAGTGAAATTAATGCTGGTAAGTTCCCAATTGATCAACGAACTTCAGGACATCGATACTGAACGAGAACAATAGATATCAAACCTTGAAATATTAATGAATAGATTCCGGAGGATATAAACTATAATAGCACAAGAGGGGGGAGCACGTGTATCACGTATGATACAAGTACATGTAGCTAAGACTTGGAACTAGTTAAACTAATGTAATTTATTAATTTGGTTGATGTATTTTCTCAAAAAGAATACCGATTCTTTAAAAAGTCGAAATTAATTTACATGTACTTGAAAATCTGTGTAAAATTCAAGATATGAAAAATCAATCCTAATCCCCAACTTTTTTTTTTACTTCCATTTTAAATTTTAAAACAGGACTGAAAATTACGAGAAATTTAAAATTTGACATAAGTCCCAATATGTCTTTTTAAACTTTGAAAATCGATATCAAGAGTTTTTCCGTGCATCGAGTGCACAAAGGTCATTAAATTATTTATCTCCATTACAAGTACAATGTATCTATCTGTACTGTAAGACAACATGATTATGTGTCTATTCTATGTAATGATTGATTTGTGCTCTAGACTATTTGTGTACAGCAGCAGACAAATCATATTTAAATGAATAAATTTTCAGTCAATTGTCATGTTTAATACACTGTACCTCAATAACAAGCATTACAACCCCAGTTTTCCTTTTGATCTCCCAATTCTCCTTCCATGTGGAAATAAAAAAAAAACTGACATTAATCCAAGTCTCAGTGCGAACCTCTTTAACGATAGACTTTGTAAGAAAGTAATAACAACAATAATAAATCACTATTTTATTTGGTTCAACCCCCCCCCCTCCCACACTTAATACTAACCACTATACCTTACTTGTTTAGGTACATTTGTCAATGGGTGTACATGTACCTCAGTAGTCGATCCATTTTCTGCTAATAAAAATAGCCAACAACTCTCCTGACGTTCACCAACTATTTATAAAAGTGAAAGTACACTATCCCTTATCTTATTCCAAGCGACCCGTGGAGGTCCGGGTTAGAATAGGTCCCCAGCATCCCCTTGCGTGTCGTAAGAGGCGACTAAATGGGGCGGTCATTCGGATGAGACCGGAAAAACTGAAGCCCCGTGTCACAGCAGGTGTGGCACGAAAAAGATCCCTCCCTGTTTGAAGGCTCTGAGTTGCCGATCATGGGCCTAAATTTTGCAGCCCTTTGCCGGCAATGGTGACGTCTTCATATGGGCGAAACATTCTCGAGTGGACGTAAAACAGTAAATAATCAATCAATCTTATTCCAAGCTTTGGTTTATGGTATTCAAATTACCGGTCGTTGTACGTAGCTCAGTGGTTAGAGCGTTCGCTTTGCAACCGGGATGTCGTACATGGGGGTTGAGTTCGATTTCTGCTTGTGGCATGGCCGCGTCGACATAGGTAGTTGTCGCTCCTTCGCGAAACGCTTAGCATTTAGAAACAAGAATCATGGGACCTTAAAAACGGAGATCAAGACAGACGTTGGCAAGTTAATGCCTCAGTCACAAATGGGCTACGAACCCCGTACCACCGATCTACTATCGATTTTACATGGGCTTCGCACCACTTCCGCGCGATTCTGCGAGCCCCGCACCACAGTGATACGGAAATATCGGGGTCTGCGATCGGTTTAACGTTTTGTTAAGATATTTTTCAGGATTGCTGAAATCGCGGCGGTGGTGGTGAGACACGGCGGCAGAACCAGTCTGGCGCGACAGTCGCCCAATTGCAGCACCACACTCGCACAACATTACAGTCAGCCGTGCCATTTTTGCTCCCCCATGACAATGGGGAGATCTCGCACGACTTCTGAACGAGTGTGCGAGGCTGGTACCACTCCATTGCAATTGTACTGCCGCAGTACGACAAATCGTGGTACGGGGGTAGCCGCTGTGGTGCGAGTCTCCAGCCACTGTGGCACGCCGCCAGTACCACACGCGAGACGGACGACATGTGTGTCACCAGCTGTTGCCGACTTGATCAAAGACAATGGTACGGGGGCAGTAGTTAGTGTGACCGCGTGTTCGGGCGCCGTGTGAATCGTGCCACAGTGGAGATTTAAATTTCGCGCCCCAAATCGCTATTCTGGTGCGGGAGTCACCAATCTGTGACTAAGGCATTAAGAATCCTCACTGCTACGGCCCTGTGTGCTAAGAATAAGTCTAAATTTGTGGTATATGTACTACACCTATAACTGGTGACGTCTCAATATGAATGAAAAATTCTCCACGAGGCGTAAAACATACAAATAATCAATAAATCACGTGGCGTAAAACATACAAGTAATCANAGCGTAAAACATACAAATAATCAATTAATCACGTGGTGTAAAACATACAAGTAATCAATTAATTCATGATCAATTTTTGTTATTTTGTTTTAGGAATAATCACAGGGTTTGTCTAGTGTAAGGATAACTTTGACTCTCGCAATCGTCCACCCAGTCACCCACACGAATGAGTCCCTAGCAGTCTAAGTACGGAGAGAGGTGCAGAATTCTGCTGTTCTTCCAAAGAGGCAATCCATCCTTCAAAGATGCAATTTCCTTTGAGAAAACATCTGCTTGAACAATTCTGATGACAGTTTGTTCCACTTCTTCTTCAGATACCAGTTCATGATGTAGAGTTTGCGATTGGATGAAACGTTTCAATGTGCCGCACGATTGCTCTGATCAGACTTCTCCAAGTTGAGAATCGTTCGAAATGGTCGGACAATGGATCATGCTCGCTCACATCATTTCCTATGTCTGTTTTAAAAGTCCTTACTTCCTTGTCATCCTCGGGAGCCACTAAAGGAAAACAGTCCTGATCTTGATGTGTCAGTCCAGGAAATGAACCACTTGGACCGTTTAACCACTGACTTTGTTGCAAGTCTCTCGCAGATATGGATCTAGTGGCTTCGTCTGTAGGGTTTTGTGTAGTCGGTACATAGCCCCACTAGTTCCACATGGATGCATCAAATTTCCGTGCTCGGTCCACCGCTTGTGACGGTTGTTCGGAAGTAACATCCAAGAGCGCTTAAATGGTAGAGGTGCGATCCAGTTATGGTTCTCATCCCGTTCCATTTCACGGTCCATTAGATCCAGAAAACGTTGATCCTCGACAGACAAAGACTGTTTGTTGTTGTTTCTTGATGTTATAAATAGCGAGTCTTCTGAGGTATGATCTACATGAATGTAACTGTCACATGGATCCAGAGTTGTGGGGCGTCCGTTGAAATAAGCATGTGTTTTCATAGAGCTTACATCACGAGGCACATGCTGGCCATCTAGACAAATCTCTCCAATCACAACCCAGCCTAGCTTTAACCTCTGAGCATACGGTTGACCCGGTTGTCCAATTCTCTGATCTAAGACATAGTGTGCTGGAATTAAATCACGTCCAATGAGAAGAGAAATTTTCGCAGTGGGTTCCAGCGTTGGTAGGAAGTGCGAAATACTCTTGAGGTGCGAATAGTTTTCTGCAATCTCAGGCGTTGGAATTTCATTCCTATTGTTTGGAATCATGTCACATTCAGTGAGAGTAGGTAAGGTAAACTGTTCGTCTCCACATAACGAAGTCACAATGAATCCATCCGCACGTCGTCCTGAGACAGTAACTCGTCCAGCACAGCTGTTCAGTGAATACGGTTCTGCGACAGTTCGAATGTCAAGTACTTCACCGCTGATCAAGGATGAATTACTCTGATCATCTATGATTGCATTGACTTTCAAATGTTTGTTCAAACAGTTCACATGCGGGATCCTTGTAAGTACGATTTTCGCACACGATTTCGCCAGTCCGCCCTTACAGATTTCTGTGCAGCTCGAAGACACTTCCGTGTTGCCATGAAGCTTTGACTGCTCCCCGCCATGAGCCATCACTCCACCATTTCCAAACTCTGATTGTGTCATTGTGACTGTTGGAGCGTCAACCCTGTAGACATGCATGGCTGTTGAATGCGTAGTCTCATTACACTCAGAACACTGAATTTTTGCCTGACAGTTTTTTCTAAGATGTTTTACAGTTTAGCAGCACAACACCGAAAACAGATTCCATTTTGTTTCAATATAAATCATAATATACGGTACCAATTTGATGCACCAGATGCGCATTTCGACAAATTATGTCTCTTCAGTGATGCTCAAACCGAAATGTTGGAAATCTGAAACATGAAAGTAAAACTTTATAAAAGTGAACAATGAAGTGCCAAAGGCTGAAGCCAATACTTCGAGAAGGATCAAAGCTATGCCTGAGGGAGATAATTCTTTTTTGTCTTACGTTCATCAAAAGACTTGTGTTTGGAAAGCACGGTACTCATCCAAGGTATGATGGTTAGTCTTATGAATGATGCACGAAGCTGAGCTGTTTTCAGTACTGTTTACAGAGCTCACTGCTGTCTTCGCTACGGATACTCTAGTGTTCTTCTGTGGGGGTCCTTGAGTGCTTGAGGATGTCGCATCAAAGTCGAAACTTGGATCATTCAACAGTTCTGCCATATCATGCACAAAGTCACAAAAATGCGTAAAAGGGGAAATAACACACCATGAATGCGTTTATAGTTTGCGGCTCTGTCACGCCATTTGTACTATAAGTTTGGCGGTAACTTGGTAACTGTAGGATTTATTCCCACAGAAGTGTCATAGAAACTCAGTAACACCATATATTCCTGTTTCTCTTCCACTGCTCTGATCTCCGACAGGATGTCTGAGAGCTCAAACATTCTGTTTTTGTCCTTCATTGTAATTTTTGGCACAGTGTTCAGTTTCTTCTTGACAGCCATCTCAAATTTCTCAGGTGAGCCATAACGACTGTCCATACGTTTCCAGACTCCCTCTAGAGCCACAGCTGGTCGTCCAGCATTAGCGACCTTTATACTCTGAACTTGTTTCGATGATTCGTCGCCAGTCCAACGTAGAAGTCCATTTCCTCTGCAGGTGAGGTTTGAATTTCTGTGATGATACTCTTGAATGTATATTTCCACGACACATAATGTTCTGCCTTATCATCAAACTTGTGAAATCTCTCTGTCAATAAGTCTGTGCACTGTTTGTGGGTTCACTGTTGACAATCCTTGATGTATGAATTCCAGGTCGACAGTCTTGAAGATTATGTGGTTCTTCCTCTTGATCAGGAATAAATGATGACGCGTGTGCATTCAATATTTCATTTTGAGAAGTAACGTACCGTTCCGTTCTTTCATGAATCACTTGTTCTTCACTGTCGTTGACACTGTTGATTTCGTACGCGAACAATTCTTCTTCTTCCATGGCCTGAAGTTGAGCCATGGTGATGGCCGCATCTTTCCTTGTGGAAAGTCTTTTTTCCTCCACGTCAAGTTTGGCCTTCTCTATCAGTGCGTTTGCCTCATAAGCTGCTTTCTGCTCGAGTAGCTTAGATTCCTCTTCAAGGAATTCCAAACGCTTCTTAGCGGTTTCTGCAGCGATCCTTTGCTATAGGCGCACCGAGCTGGATGATGATCTGTGCGATGCCCTAGAGCTTCTGGCCAATGACCGAAATGTCTCGTTTTTTGCAGACTTTCCAGTTGGAGTTCCTGAAGCGAGTCTAACGAAAGGTGACGAGTTGAGTCCGGTACACCCTTGATAGTTGTCATGATGATAATCAGCTGTGGATCTATTCACTGTGACTGCCCGATCGCAGCCCGTTAAACCACTGTTCATATACACCCTAACACAAGTCCTTTTTAAAGTCAAAAACACCTGGGAACAATAGGTCAATTTATTCTGTGTTGTCGTGTACACTATGTGTGATGAATAGCTGTAATAAACAAAAAAAAACCACAGGAATTACAAAATGGTTCAACATCATAGACAAACTATAAATGACTAGATAATATGCCATAGATAAAACTAATGTGTACATAATAGACTGCAGATCAAGTCTGTAGACTGGCGATCGTTCATACCAACAGCACCAACTATCCTGTTTAGATAATTCCGAGTCCAATATCAGTCAATATGCATATAACTCGACTCAATGCATAACATTCTACCAGTAATCAGCTCGAATAATACACAATTCAACATAAAATCACTGGCCATAACATTTGACGCGAAACGAGTAAATGTAAACAAACATCTCGCACAACATGTGAAAAATGCTAATCAAGGTATAAACTGTTGCGTTCTAGAAGACTAAATCATAACAATGGCATCGCTATAATGTACTTGCATTAATTCATCAAGGGATTTACAAATAATAATGGCAAAATAGACTTACATCGAAAAATTGTCATATTTTATCAAGAAAATGAAAAATTGTCACCACATACATGTATCAAAAAACTGTGATCCTTTTTATCAAAGAAATGTTTTACATAGTAATGAAATATCTCATGCTGCAATAAGATAATAACTCTGATTAATGATAGTTTCAAGGAACCATATAAAAACTAAGGAAAATTCAATTATCTATTATTCTGACAAAGCAAATAAACAGTTTCATCAACCTGATTTAACAAATGCCTTCTCAAATCAAATATAATCATAGAATTGTACTTGGTAACTGGAGGGACTTGGAAGTAACAGTAAGGACAAGAAAGTAACAGGATGGACAATCATGCTAAAAATCATGCCAAATCTTTATTTGAAGACAAATTATCAAAAACAAACAATCAGTTGTACAGCTATGACATTTGATCATTTCATAAGGTATCTGACGAATTCCTAAAAAATGACCATACATGTAACAGTAGGGGCACGCTAGTAACAGGATGGACACATTATTTAAGAGATAAAATATGAAAATCATAAAATTAGTCAATCTGGCCGTTTCCCAATTTTTTTCAAGACAACAGAAACAGTATCAACGAGCTATAACTGTATTGGGATGCCAACACAAATGTCCCCGAACACCTCCCCATGACCAAAATGGTGACAAGGAAATAAATTGAGTCCAGAAACAGATTTTGGATCTTGAAACCGAAATTTGGTTAAAATCCGACAAAGTTCATTTTGGCAGCCAATTTGAAATGGCGGCCATCTTGAAACATGCATGAATTGAACAGAAAGAAATACTGATGCTAAATATGATTTGTGTACCCTAAATTAATCACAAAACCTCAAAAAAGTAGAGATTTTAGCACTTAGATGCATTTCCGTATATGACGGCCATTTTCATATGGCGGCTCAAAAAAAAAAATTGGATGCCGGGAATGAACTTAGGATCATCAACTTACCTTAGAAATGAAATTTCGTTGAAATCCGACAACCTTGACTTTTGACGTTTTTGGTGGCGGCCATTTTGTAAATGGCGGCTTAAACTTTTTTTTTTTTTTTTTTTTGATGCCGGAAATGAACTCGGGGTTATCAAATTACCCTAGAAATAAAAGTTGGTTGAACTCTGACAACCTTGAATTTTGACGTATTTGTCCGCCATCTTGAATCGGCGGCAATTTTGAAAGTGGGAGGCACCCTTCCTCATGACCCCCTATCAGTCCACAAAGTTTGAATTGGATCTGTTGAAGCACTTTCACAAAACCGTGCGGACAAGTTCATCACTAAAGAAGAGGAATAATAAGAAGAAAAGAAGAAGAAGCAGAATAATAATAAACGAAGCAAAAACAATACGTCGGGGACATAATTAAGAATTCTAGGTTCTACATTTCTGTACAAATTCCACAAATCAAGTTTGTACAAAATATCTCGTTGTTTTTTTTTAATTCTAGTTCTGGAATGATAGTCAACACACTTTCCATTTCGTACCAACAGAAATCTTTGACAGTTTTTGGCCATTTTTTTTAAAAAATAGAATATTTTGAAATTTTAAAATGTACATAACTACCAGTTTTGTTTGAATACAGTTGCATGCAATATTTTTTGCTCACCTGAACCGAAGGTTCAAGTGAACTTTTGTCAGTCTGTCTGTTAACTTTTCACATTTTCGACTTCTTCAGAACCGCTAAGCCAAATTCAACCAATCGTGGTACAAATCATCCTTGGGTGAAGGGGATTCAAGTTTGTTCAAATAGAGGACCATGTCCCCATCAAAGAGGAGATAATCACAAAAATATGGTGGTGTCTTTTAAAATCTTCTCAAGAACCACTGGGCCAGAAAAGTTGAACTTTATATGAAAGCTACCTGATATAGTGGAGATTCGAGTTTGTTCAAATTATGACCCCCGTGGGTTGGATGTCACAGTAGCGGGTCAGTTTTACATGCAAATATAAAAAGGAAAATCTTCTCAAGAACCATTGGATCAGAGAATGAATATTTATATGAAAGCTTTCTGATATGGAGTAGATTCAAGTTTGTTCAGATCATCCCCGGGTGTAGGATGGGGCCACATCATGGGGTCAAAGTTTGATAATTGTTTATATTAGGAAATCTTTAAAAATCTTCACAAAAACAATCAGTGTTCAGTTTGTCAAATTAACATGGAAATGTTCAAGTTTGGTCAAATGGTTAACAGAGTTATAATGGATGGTCTAATATATTGTAAACTATTGAGACCGTATATGTTCTTGTTCCTTGTGTTGAGACAAGTTCATTGACACGTGTGGATGGCCCCTTAGTCTGGGGTCATGAATCCCCCCTTTTGATAAGGGTCTAATATTTTGAAAACAATTGAAATCCCCACCCTCAAACTATGTATATTTCCTAGTTCTTTGTGTTGAGACAAGTATATTGACACATATGTGGAAGATCTAATATTTTATAAACTAATGCGATCCCCACCCTGAAACCATATATTTTTTTGTTCATTGCATCAAAACAATTTTAAGAGAACATAATAAAAGAGCCCCAGGGGCTAGGCCTGACTCCAAATTTATTATACCTGTTGATCTTTTGTACCCTTATTAATGTAAAGGCAAAGATAACGAACAGTGATCAATCTCGCAAGTCCATTTATGAGTATTGGAAGATGACAGAGGTTAATTTCAGTTCATACCTTTGAATAGTGAAACATTGTAAATCCCAACTTCTACTCTCCTTTATGACGCAAAGTGCTCACATGAGCGATGGGACACATGGGTCTCTTGTTTTTGTCCCTACTGTTACCAAATATGTACTTTCCATTAACAATATTTAAAGTAACATTTTTTAAAAACAAAAAGCATATGCATTTCACAAATGAAATAAAAAATTTATTCTATATAAAGATATAATTCATTTATTTTTTTAAAAACACGTTTCATCATATATAAGTTTTAATTTTCCCTACCGTTACCATACATCTCCCTACTGTTACCAAAAATGTGTATACCTATGACAATATTTCAAACACGAACTATTTTTCCTTAAAAATTACATGCATTTGTAATGATTGAAATTTAATTTTCATTGCCTCTAAAAATATAATTCATTTAAGGTTAATCGGTAGTTTTTCGCCCTCCGTTTTAATTTTAGAGTGGGACCTACTATTTCCGGTGAAATTTTTGCCATCGCATGTAATCAAGATTTCACAGAAAATAAAGTTGTGATTGAGTGTGATTTGTTTAAAATCACTCTGAAGAATTTTCACTCATATATAATGAGACGTCACTGATACCAGTGAAGTGGTTTTAAAAAAACCCGCACATAATACCGCCTCTGTGTTGAGCATTTTAATGTAAATGATTTTTACTTACATTACATTGCTTTATATAATTAGTATATATTTAGAGTTTAATGATCTGTATATGACTATTTGTACATGTATCAGTGGCCTTTGAAAATTGTCTTGAAAAAAAAGTTAGACATCACACTTACTATTACACCCCCCCCCCCCCTCTTCTTGCAGTATTTCAGAATCTGTATTTTATATGTAAATAGGAGAAGGAAACCTAAGGCATAACTTGTAGCGGTTAGGGGAAACATTAATCTTTTGGAAATCTAGTGCAATTTTCGAAAAACAAATATGTCTGCATTAGGACTTGTCATGCATTCTGTGGACAAGCGCCTGGGGGATACATGTATGTACATGCATGACAAGCCATAGTAAAATTCTGCTGTAACAGGAGCCTTTGTACAAAGCAAATTTGCTTTTATGTTTCTGATCGAGTATCTCCAGCTTAATATCATTAAAGAATCGAAAGTAATGTGTTATACGGATATAATGTAAAAGCTATTCTACGTTTCGAACTGGGCTCCAATTTATCCTTAATTTTTCAGGACTCAGATTTAATTTCCTGGCTAATCTTGGGTGTTATTTTTAAGAACACAGACATCCAAGAACATTCAAGAAAAATAGTTCATTCCGAAGAAAATGGGCGGTTTGCGCCTGGAGCCCCATACCTTTGACATTTATTTTGTTATTCAGAGCTTCGAAATCAAGTTTTTGACTTCAAAAAGAGTCGAAATTTAATTATAGAAATGAACTGTTTAATTTTCAAGTTTACCGGAGTTGCTATTGCACACATAATATAATTCGCTACGGGATTATGTTTTGCAAATAGGCAACATCAGTTCAATCTCCGTAAACTTGAAAATTATAACAGTCATTTCTTAATTGTGCATATTACCAGGAAATTTGATCCTTTAATTTTTGTGGGAGTTATGCCCGTTAGAACTTAGAAATTTGTCCTGATTTAATCCTCCTGAAACAACTTGTCAGCGCAACTCCTCTGAAACTACTGATCCGATTTTGACGACACTTTGATATGTAGCAAGGACATATATGTAGTTGTGCATATTACAGGACATTTTTGATCCTCTAATTTTTGTGGAAATTAGGCCGTTGAACTTAGAAATTTGCCTTAATCCCCATAAATGACCTTGTCAGCGCACTCCTCTGAAACTTAGGAAACATGATATGTAGCACAGACATCATATGTAGTTGTGCATATTACTAAGAAATTTTGATTCCCTAATTTTTGTGGGTGTTAAAAGCGTATCAACTGACAGCACGGGGGAAATAATCAAATAGAAACAAAGATCATTTTCAAAATTGTATCAATTTTTTTTTTATTTTTACGAAGTGTAGTTGCAAGTATTGATCCTTTTAGAATATGAAAAGAAAAGCTATTGTTTGATTTCGTCTTTATTTCACAGAAATCACGTATTGGTGACTGTTTGAAATCATTAAATCAGTTTTCGTTTATATAGATGATGTCCTCAGGCTTGCTTGTCCTGAAAGAAAAGACATCAATGATTACATGCTACTGACAATACAAAAAATGACAAAAAACCAAACAAACAAAAAAAAAAACCACCAGAAAACAAAAAGAAACAAAATAACACACCCCCCCCCCCCTTCAAATTTAAAAAGAAAGAAAAAACCTCGGAGATGACGTCATTATTGTCTTCTGTTTAGCTGGCATATTTAGAGATGAGTACTTATCACAGTATGTTTCTTCATTCAGAGATTATGATTATGATTGATATCTATATGTAATAAGTTTTCACCAATTCTTGCATTAACAGAGTTTAGCCATGGAAATCATAAAAACGATGCTTGAATCTTGCTCTTACCTAAAAATTTTTGCATTGTCCTGAGAGCATTTCAATGGGCATGTTCAGCTTCTTGTATAGTGAGTTGCTTTCACATGACGTGGGTAGGTTCTGTAGACACGTGCTCGTTCTCCTGGTAACTCTATCAATGAGGATACAAATTATCAGTTATGAATATTCAACAGACCGCGAGGAAAGATCATTTGCATAATTGCTTGAATGGGATTACGATGAAATGCAGTCTCTTTCGATATTGTTCGCTGTAAATTATTTGACCAATGAATAAAACAATCTGTATTTTTAGAGAGGAAAATGTCGTTAAACGTTGACAAAAAAAACCCACTCTTGTTCACAAAACAAGCGAGGATCCAGAAAACGGAAATCCGGGTAATGTTGTCTCTGATCGGATAGCTGAAGGTAAGAGAGAGAGAGAGAGAGGGGGGGTTAAAACGATGCGTTTCTTCTATCTAAATGGTGATTACGTCGACCACGCCTCCTCATCCGATCAATACAAACAGGACACTACTCCACTTTTTGCAAATTCATGGTCATACTCAAGTTCCATAGAACTACATATATACTATATATAGATATCTGTAGTTAGGTGATTGTATCCTTACCAAAGAGAAGCTAAAATTTAATACAAGCATTAGCTGCAGAACTATAGATATCTGATTTGTCCCAATATTTTTTTTCAGAGAGCTACAGTTATGCAGCTATATAAGTACGTTGTATACGCTATTTTGTGGAGGGAATAAACTTATTTTTGGAGAAATGGCATTTTAAAGGGGATACTTTGACGACCTAAACAGGGCACTTTGCTCCTTTTCCTCTAGGGCAAAGATGAGGAGCGATCTAGTGCATAAGCGACGAATTTTTTAAACCCCAAAATTTAAAAGTTGCGTGGCCAATGCATTCGTGCTAAGATTCTCTTGCACAAAGTGTGTTGGTCTTATCTTCTCCCTTGCATCTCTGTCAAACTCAAAGCGTATTACTAAGAGTTTTTGTAAAACAATTGAAGTTGGAAGGAAAAGCTAACTGTGAGTGTTCGTTACTTTGTAAAATATTAAAAAAAGAAATAATTAAATAACTTTATTTAGCCATACCCCCCGGCAAACAAGTTTGGGGGGTATATTCACGGAATCAAACTCTCGTTGTCTGTCCGTGCTGTCTGTCCGTCTGTGCTGGTGCAGACTTCGTGTCCGGGGCCAATAACTTCCTTTGTTTTTCGAGGTAGCAATACCCATAGTTTGGCAGCATTGGTATCACATAATGAAGACGATGTGTCGGCGTATATGAATGGCCTCTGTAGTGACCTTGACTTTTCACCCTCAAGTCATCAACATTAATAGTTTTTTAACAATGAATTTGTGTCGCGGGCCCATACACTTTCTTTGTGTTCTTTGGACCATGAGCCACTAACTGTATTTGGTCACAATGTATGCATCACCTCATGAGTACGATGTGTCATTTGTACTCAGTTGATCTGTTCTGTCCTGTCCTGTCCGTCTGTCCTGTGCAGATTTCGTTGTCCGGGACCCCTTGAACTTCTTTGTTCTTTTGCAGGCATACCATACTTGGCAGCATGGGTGTGGTATTAAGGGCTGTGTATTGCTAGCAAATTTCGATTCGATAGATACGATAATGCAAAGTCCCGATTTCGATATATTGGATCTAAATCAACATTTAAGTGTTTTTATTCAAACTTGAGGAGCAAAAAGCTAAATTTTTTTTCAATTAATTTTCAAAAATTACAGCAACGTCTTGTTAGAGTCATCACGGAAGAGGACACAAAACAGAAAATCATATATGCTGAATCGTCTCGGTAATAATATTTAATAATATTTTAAAAGTTCGTGTTTTCTTTAAAAAATCATGTTTTGACAATATTTGGGACTCAAACAGCCCTTGTTGCCGTAACAATGTCTCCTGCGAAATTGAAACTCATTTCAAATGCTACAATGTTTGCCGGTAAAAATAGCGCTACGTTTTTAATTGTTGGTCCGTTCAATATAAATCATATGAATAGAGGACTGCATGTCGCAAAAAGATTAAAGTTTAAGATAGTACAGACTTTACCAAAACGGCCCCGCGGTAATCGCTCCATCGATAGACCTTTCCTTGTTGTAAGGGATTTTCGGTTTTTTAATTGTACGTTTAAATTTGTGGATGAACGGAGATGGAACACTTAAATTAATATGTGCGACTTAAGCAAGTTACGGTTTTCTTTGCAAGTTGCAGTTTTTTTGGCTAATATTATTTCATTTTTTGATTGTTGGAAGACATTTTCTTTAAAAGTATGAAGCCGATCCCGACCGGTAATATTCAAGACTTCAAGCCCAACTTTATATCGAAAATACGACCCACCTCTTATCCGCATTCGCCAGAGAGTCTTTATAGCCGGTACGTATCGATATATCGTATAGGGTTGATCACCCCTAGTGTGTATCACTATGAGCGATGGTTGTCGGGCTATATTGATGACCTCTGTATGACCTTGACCTTTGACCTCAAGTCAAAAATGATCAGTTTATTTATATGAATTTTGTTCCTAACTTCTATTGGTTCTTTGAGGTTAGGCATGCCATACTTGGCCAATGGGGGTTTCACTATGATGACGGATGTGTCGGGTATATTGATTGACCTCTGTATCACCTTGACCTTTTGAACCTCAATGTCAAAATATATTAGTTTTTAACATGAATTCGTGTTCCGAACCATAAACTTCTTGTCTCTTTGCATTTATGCATCTGTTCACTTTGGCACCATGGATGCATCAACATTGAGACGATGTGCCATGTACTCTAGTTGTCTGTCCGTCTGCGTGTGTTGATTGCGTGTTAGACCATAATTCTTTGTTCTTGAACATATGCATACCATAATCTGCATGATGAATGTATCAATATATGAGGGTGTATTGAAACAATTCCAACCTATATATGTACCCTTTTGACCATTATCGACCTTGGACTTTCTCGACCCTCAAAGTGTCAAAGGTTATAGTGAGTTCTCTAACATGATTATATTTGGCATAATTGAGTGTAACCCATGAAAAGATGTTCACTAATATTCATGATCTTGTATAACCTTGCATCTTGATGTCTTAGAGTTCAAATTATATAGGTTTTTAAACATGCATTTGTGTCGCGGGCCATATCTCTTTGTTCAAAGCTTTCAGTGACTCAAGTAAGTTAAGATTATGTGGGGTGGCGGGGTATCTTTTTGTGAGTTTACTCAGCAGTATTTCTAGTAATCTTTTGGTCCTATAAGTTTTAATTCTTTAAAACGTTTCTTAGAGAACTATTCAACGTTTCAAAAAAAAATTTAGACCAAAAAATAAAAAATAAATTATTTGATTTATTTTCTTTTACCGAAGGTGACACCTCGTTATGTTCACGTCCAGCAAAAAAATGGCGCATCAGCCGAGTTGCAATAGATTTATATTTCCATATTTTTTACAAATTATTACAACTCTTACAACTCGACCCCAGTGAAAATGAAAATAGCAAGTATAACGTTGGGAATCTGTATAAGGATTTCTCTCTGTAAATTTCAAAATGAGGTTAGAAATTAATCCGATTCTGGCCCAAGACCAGATAAACTGAGAATAGACTAAGTCCTAAATTTAACACTCCAGCTACTTTTTAAATAATTATCATAACAAATGAAATCTTCAGTATTTGTTTGCATTTTGATTTGCGTTTAAAACTCTGCAGCGGTTTTAAACATCTGTGGTATATAATCGTCAAATATAATTAATCAAAATTTTTGACCTTAAGTCTCTTTCTCAGTTTATGTCTTGGGGCCTGATTTGTTTATTTTATTCATGAGCTCTAAAGAATATAAGTTCAATAGAATGCATTGAATTTCTTGAAAACAGAATTCTGAATATTTCTACTACAGAGTGAAAAACCCTCACGTTTAAAACAAGCATTGTGGTTTTATGACTCACTTTATCCAACAGTAAAAACCAGTTACATTATATTGCAATGTAGGTATTCATCCGATAGCTAGTTTTGTACTGAAAGAGAGTGTGCGGAGAGCAGAGCACTATGGGTAGTATGTTTTTTGCACGTTGCCGTTAATCCAGTCGTTATACGATGCTCCATTCACAGTCGAGAGAGAACGGGAGACGGGAGGGCTTCAATTATTCGAGTTATTGCGTATTGTTGACAATATTGGGAAAAGAGAGTACCAACATCCCCGTATGTGGAACGAACAGCGTTTACTCAAGATTGAGCGAGGTATAAATGTCTAGGTGTTGCGGTGTGCTATATCAAGAATGAAATTATTAGGATTGGAAGACGTGTATCAATTGTCGGGATGAAAATTTGTTGAACCAAATCGAAAGGAATGAGAATTTTCCATGGTAGGAGGTGTGTTAAAATGAAGGGTGTAATTCACTACAGATCTGTGTGTTATTTAAACAATAAAGTGTTTTCTTTGTTGGTTTATGGGTGATGAAGGAAACTAGCATTGCAGAACAAAATTCATAACCCGCGTAAGGGTTATGGAAATTTGCTCTGAATCTAGTTTCTTCATCATCCAATAACCAAGAAAGAAAGCATTTTATTGTTTATATTTATATTTTTAGTGCATTTTCTAAAACATTTTAAACTAGATTAAGTACTAAAAATATCATAATGTTTGATCTTTCGTTACTTTAAACGGAACAGCCAATTCAACCTTAGACTTTGAATCGGTCCATATATGTATGACAGCTATTGACCTCGAGCGACAGGTGCACACTTAAAAACCAGATACCAACTCAGTTTTGCAACAAAGATGCTATAATTGGAGGATAAATGCCATGTCATTTCAAAGGATATGTAAAGAAAAGATTCAGTGAATGTAAAATATATAAAAATGTACATTTCCACGATAAACAAACATTAATAGTTTGATGTATCGGATTCGCCGTTAACTCTCTAAAATGAGAGCAGATTCATGTAATGGTTTGTTATCGTTGAGGATTTTTAAAAAGAATATTCTGACGCTGATCCACTATGGATAATCTTTTTTTGTTGTCACCCTCGTTTCAGTAACTTTATCTAGTTACTATAGTCAGATCCCGGTGGTTGTGGCCCGGGGGTTGCACTTCGTAATTTTATTCGGCTGGACGTGCTCGCTGTCATTGCAGACCCCACGGGGGGGGGGGGGGTACTTCGTATTTTATGGGACAGGGACGTGCCGCTGACATTGCAGACCCCGCCACCTCTTTTTCAATATATTTTTGATATAATTATTCTGTTCAAATGGTGACCTTTTTCATATGACAAACACGAACTTAGCTAAAGCTGGATGCAACTTAGAAGGCCATCTCATATAATTGAGTAAACATTAACCTTCTCATAATATTATGCTGTTTCTATTACCTTGTCATATATTTCTGGATAGTGGAAAAAGGCTCCTATTCCAAGCGGCAACGTCCTATCTATCGGTATATTAGTAAGTCCCCCCCCCGCTCACACCCAGAACTTTGATTTGATAGTCTACAAAGTAATGCTACACTCACAATTCTTTCAAAGTTTAATCTTGTAAAACGGGAGTTGACAGAGAATGACCGACAACTCTGTGGAAGAGAATGTGGCCAATGGAGCAACAATGATGGATGATGGAGGGAAGCTAATATGGTTCCCTCCCCAACGTAACTTTAATTTTTCGCAACTTCCACTATCGCTTGGGCAACTTTGATTGATTTATTTATCTATTTTTTTTTTTTTTTTTTTTTTTTTAGGAATATATATAAAATGGCGAAGTAACAAAGTATTGCGCATGACCAAAATTTCACTCAATAAGTAAATCATACATTAAATATGGATTTTATCTGTTGGTAATGTTTGACTGATTATGTGACGAAAGGGTGCATTTGTAAATCTGAGCATATCGATTGTACATAGCATTATCGCGCTTGCTTTGAAGAGGGTGCACGACAACACACACGGTGTAGATCGAGAGGAGAGAAAGAGAAGGAGAGTATATACAGGTCACAGTTACCTACCCGCAGATCATTTGGGCATCATTTTAAAAAACTGATCGCTGAGGATTTCCCGCTGGCAGCCATTTGGCTTTGAAGTGGCTGCAATTCTTGCATTATTACAGCGCAGGGCCACAAGGTCAGAGCAGTGCAAGCTAATTTAAAAAAAAAGACAATTATCAATGAGGGATGTTCTATAATGTGTGTGATTATTTTTATTCCAGCGAGTTGTATATCAATAATTAATGGGAATTATGACAATTTTCGCATCTTTGAGATTTTGTCTTGACCATGCTTGTAAAAAAATCCGGATGAACAAAATTATTTTCAAGAGAAAAATATGAATTCAGAATTCAAAATTTCATTTCATGAAATTTAAGAACTTCATCAACCTGCTAAAATACTCAAGCTTGGTTGAAAAAGATTTCAATTGACATCTGTCATTTCTGATGAACGTCCGTGGGAAATGACGCAAAACAAACAATATACAAACTGAAACTGATTTATTTAATTAAACGCCTAATATTCAATGGCGTTGTACATTCAATACAACGCTCTGTGCGTCATTGCGAAGAGAAGGCCGTGTTTTGGAGGGCTTTTACATGTACGAGTGTTATCGTTTGGCACGATTGTAACATAGAATTCTGTATCACAAAGAAAATTGAGTTCATGATCCTCCGACTGCAAACCAGTGCAGTACTAATTTTACTAAAATCAAGAATAGAAAAAGTGGAATTGGAGGTGCACTGATTATAGCATTACTTTTGTTGTATGAACATAATTTGCAACTAAGAGAGAGAGAGAGAGAGAGAGATAGATAGAGAGATAGAGAGAGAGAGAGAGAGAGAGAGAGAGAGTTTCGAAAAGTGGATTCGGCGCAACCAATAAAAAAAAATAAAATGTTGAAAATAAGAGTTAAATTTTAAATGTTATTCATACCTTGCGACATGACCCTCCCTGTAAAGGCAAACATCAAAAGGCTGACAATGGCTCCTCTTGCAAGCATTTTCAATTTTGTCGTGTGGAAATCAAAAATGTACAATGACACATGTGAGACACCTTTATTTATATATAAATGCATGTATAGCAATGAAATGTCACCACATAATTACGAAATTATCGCATAATTTGTATGAAATGTCAAATGAATGTTTAGTTATTATAATTTAATAATAATGATATTTTCAAACTTGAATTGACCCCTTTTGGGGGTATGTTTGTGGCGTGGAATAGGAGTATTTTCCAATTTCATTTGCCTATGTACAGCAATATCAAGATGACATGTAAAAGTCCCGTGCATCACTTTTCCTCATGTATAAACATTTTTTAAAGTACCTGTCATGCTTGAAGTATTTCATTATTAGACATCTATTAAGCACATATAATAATCTGAGATACTATATAATACTTGGGGGTGTTTTTTTTTAAGGTGGGGGAGGGGGGGGGGTCTTTGTTTGGTTTGGTTTGGTTTAGTTTTGTTGTTGGTTTTTGTTTTTAGTGCTAATGCATGAACATATCGTTTTTGGGTCTGAATGATAATGAGTGTAGATCTGTGATTAAAGGGATTACGAATCAACATATGACGATAAAAACAATTTAATTTATGATATATTCGATCTGATCTGTACATGTATACTATCTATCGTATTTGGGCCCCCAGTCGCACAAAACATTGCGCTGAATAACTGAAGTCAGATTAATTTTAATACATAATATAAAATGTTAATGATAGATATCGTGATGATTTTCTGTCTTGTTTCACACTTTCAAATACTTGTAAATGTATGGCACATATGATTGTACATTATTTAAAGGAGAGGATTATATCTTAAGTTTTGGAACTTGTATCCAATCCTTTTGTCTAATTTGACAATAAAACTTGTTCAAATCAATTAATACACGTTTTGTCTATCGATGAATATGCATGATACCGGATTAGTGAAAGTAATCAGATCAGAAGGTACATGTACCGACATGTAGCTAATGTTTTTGTTTTCAGCTATGGCGAGGGTGCTGGAGTTAAGCTATACCTGTGGCGGGGAGGTGGGCGGATTCAAATGGGGGTAGAGTTTTCCACATCTACTCTCTAAGCAAAGAATCCCAAAATGCAACAGAAATGAAAGTCCTGGGGTCTTTAGGAATGAGAAGAGAGTGAGAGGGCTTACCGACTAGAATTAATTTCAAGGGACTTTATTGACCTTTGGCCTTGAAGCCGGGACTGATAGAGACATGGGAACCCACGGTTGGTTACTCTTCGTTCCTCTCTCCGTCACCCTGGTGATAGAGAGGAACGAAGCGTACAATCAAGGTTCCGTTTCCGACAAAGGAGACATGGGATTTTCAGAAGTGATAAGGGGATGCAAAATAGTGTCAAGGTCAAATAATTCTTGTGACCGTAGTCATACAAACTTGTGTTACTAAACTTCAGATGCATAATAAAAGTTGTAACCTTCAAACTAAATCTCCAAAGACTTTGACCATGATCATAAGAACTTGCGTATCACTTTAGAGACCGAAGGCACGATGAGCGGTGCTGACCGGTCAGCAAGAGATGCGTTCTCCTCCACTGGCACCTGATCCTATCTTCGCTTTTGTCGGAGGTCCGTGGTGCCCTATACACTCGATTTTTGTATATGAGTTTTTTTTATTTATGAAACGTTTGACACAATGTTTACTTCCCTTTTTGTTATACAGATGTGATAAAAAGATCTGTTGACCTACAAAGTAGTATTCAATGTCAAGCATCTCATGCTTGACCTTATACTTAACAAATATGACAGGCATGGTTCTACTACACTTTAATTTAATGTCTCTATTGGCATGGACTTTTATTCCAAATGCAAGGGAGTTATCA
>CAJDSM010001378.1:5428-22723 GCA_903981925.1 Ostrea lurida
TTTAACGAGCCGACAATTAGTGTGTTACGACGCCATAATTTCTAGCAATACCTCAATACTTTCTCTTCTAAAACTCGACGCCTTCTAATTGTCTGTCTATTATCTAAGAACAAAAATTACTATACTAGTAGATTTCGTTACATTTTAGCTATATAATTGTGTCAATATTTTTTCAAGTCTTATTTCGCAACAATTAAAATGTATTGGAAAGCCATACTACTGTTTCATCTTCAATAATAGTTAGGTACCTTCTTCTTTCGGTGTAACCCCCCCCCCCCCCAGATTATCATCGCACCTATTAACAGTGATCACATCCCGATCATGATTTAACAAAATCGTAATGTATAATCCAAGAAATTACGGACTTCCCACAAAAAGCGAAAGCAGGATCAGGTGCCAAGGAGGAGTAAGCATCTTTGCTGACATTTGACACGACTAGTGTTTGAAATGTGAGTTATCATGTTTCACGAAAAGGCGATCAGATCGCGAATTCCCATTTGATTCGATACGCAAAGGCATATCATCTTAGGAGACTTTATTGAAAGCGTGGCCAAACTACAACCAAAAAGTTCATGTTGCAGGCTTATAACGAATCTCAGTTTTGAAGTCAATATTTGGCAAAAATTCTGCAATCGCTATAATGACCTTGTTGCGATACCAAAATTATCACTTAGTCATATGGTTGACTGAATTTGTTTTCATACCCTTTTGTATAGACTGTCATTTCCGTACTAGATGTGACGACGGTAACCCCGTTTACTTGTTTCGACTTCGCCGGCTCACGGGGGGTGTGAAGGTCAGTAGAGGATGCTTACTCCTTCCATGGAACCTGATCTGCCTTCGCTTTTTGTCGAGGGCCATTGTTGCCCTACACGTTGATTTGTATTATGTTTTGGACGTATTGAAACGATTACCACATGGTTTACATTCGCCATTTTTATAGTCATTTCATTATGTCGAATTTTCTAAATAATCCGAAATTTGTATAACCCATCTGAGTATTTTGTGCACCTACTTGTATTTAATAATATCTTTAGATGGGTGCATGTAAAGCAAAGGATAACGAAACAGTGATCAATATCGTAAAATCCTAAATAGAATACAAAAACAATGAGCTGGCAATCACGGACCCTGGACAAACCCAGAGGTGGGATCAGATGCCTAGGAGGAGTAAGCATCCCCTGTTGCCGAAAAAAAAGTATTTTTATAATTATTGTCTAAATGGTTAACGACAAGGCTTTTTATAATATATTTACTTAATGACAATAGATACGATTAAATTACTAACCAGTTCATTACACCAAACGAGTTAGCAACTCCTTTGAAATCTGAGTCTGAATAAATTCGGTAATCAAATGGGGGATCGTGTCCTTGTCCCACAGTGAAACTGATCTGAGATTTGGCCGATCTTTTTGGGGAAACAATCTGATTAACATCGCAAAAATATCATTGCTATATATCTCTAGTTGAGGTCATATAAGACTGCTCGCACCTTTTCTTGAATGTTGTGGCTACCTCCTTCCAGTTCCCGAAACATTACATAGGTCTTGAAGAGATGGGAGTCACTGTTTCCTTTCGCGTGACAAGCAAATATATCCAGTGGTGTATACAATAAAACACACGATGTATTATTGCATATGGACCAACAATCTTTCATAAGAAGAGAAATAGAAAGTGTGCCTTTATACATGCAATTATAATCAGCCAATAATTGCCAATTTGATAGATATTCCTTCTTTTCCCATGAACCAATATGACATGCACATTAAAAAGAAAGAATAAATTGGTTGCTGTAGATGTTACCGGTGGTCTGGTGAGATGGCAATTTGCGAGGTTTTCATTTTCACATTCACGTTTATGGTTCAATTCAGCCTATTTCTGGACGCGAATTGATCACAGAGTACAATATCTGGCACTTCGGTCCCGTTCTTTGAAAGGATCCTGGTAATTGATAATTATTGCGACTTGTATACCGCGTACGGTCTGTAAAATATTTATCTGAGACATCAGTTTCGTTTCTGAAAACAGTCCTTCTTGCGAACACTTCGACAAATTTTGATTTCCAGTTGGTCACTTGGCATGCGACAGTAGTTGACAATCAAAACACGTGTATCCCGGACCGCACACATTTGATGTACGTCGTCATCAGCTTCGCCACAGTTAACGGTTGGCACTGGGCAAGGCTACTTGAAGATCAGATACAAAACTTCTTACAATGGTCACCTGAGGTACCTCATTCTTCTACCAAAAGAAAGTAATTTTTTTAAATAAGGTTAGCGTATTTAACAAAAATCGGACAAATATAGCATACAATGTTGATTAAAGAATTGCTTGTGTTCGTAGCCTTTCTGAGGGTACACTATTAAAAGGAAATGTGGACAGGAAAAACGCGTTGTCTCCTTAGAATTTGATAAAATACACAAGGACTTGTTTTTAGTTTATAAAATCGAGGAAACTACCGAAAAGCAAGTTGATGATGCAGGATAGTAGTGCCACGTTTAATGTAAGCACCGCAATTTCCTTGGTCGATAAAACAATCTATTTTGCCAATACAAGATACCATTGGGTTAAGATGCTGTTAAAGCAAAGATAACGAACAGATGACCAATCTCGTAAGTCCTAAAACAAATATGCTGTCTTGGCGTAGAATGAGGCTTAAATCCAAACGCACAACCTTAAACAAGCACACAACCGCATGCCTACCTAATCATCTGCAAAAAAGGAAGTGTCCAACCAATCAGTTTAAAACTGTAATATACTCGCTTGTTAAAACGAGGAGATGGGCTAACTTACTGTCATGTGGTATAGTTTGATTCTTTTTGTTTTTAATTTGAAATTATTATTATCGTAAGGAGTGTATTGTTGCCAAATCCAAACCCAAGTGTTTAGTTTTATGAAGTGAAACGTGCCCCTTGTCTCTTCAAAAAAAAGGGATGCTTCGTCCGCCTTTAATATCTATATTTAAAAGTTTGATAGTGTGGATCCTGGTTAATCTACATCAATATCTTTTTGCTTAACGTTAATGACCTTATGAAAATATTTTTGGACCAACCTTCCCAATTTTTAAAATCTTAGTTTGGAGCGTACAGTCGCTCTCGGCTAATAGAAAGATTTTTCCAAATGTATTCTACATATTTGAGTATTCGTCATAGAATATACCGAAATTATATTAGCTTGACGCCAGTTCGATCGGATGCTACTTCTTTTTTCCAGGGAGTCTGCGTTTCAGTGTTTGTTAAAATTATTATCTATATAAAAAAAAATGGTGGGTAACTTACGTACAGAGATATTATCAAAGCGTTCAAATGTATATACAACTTTTCAAAGTAATTTAAATTGCCTTTATTAAGGGAAGTTGGGAAAATGATTATAACAATAATTAAGAGTATTAATTCACTTTATTGCCCGAAATTAATTACTTGTTTTGTACCTTTTATGATTAAATGGGAATTCATTACATATATCTACAATATTGTGCAGATATCAATTCGGGGTTATTCGAGTGTTTTTCGAACTGACATTATGGGCTTTTGGAAAATGGATTGTGTATACAAATAGTCAGCTACTTTTTCTCCACAGAATTATTTTATTAATTATTGCTATTTGACATTTGATAAAAGAAAGATTTCTCCACTCATTTAAGAAGTACGCATCACATTACAAAATCTGGCAATATTTCGAGACCTTAGAAAAGATTTGCATTGACTTTTTGAATTCTGCATTTTATATCTTTTTTTACTATATTACAAATCCATTCCAACCGATAAAATTGTGCAATTGAAAAGACATATCGTTAGTCCCATATAAGAATACAAAGACCCACCTGGACACACCAGGAGCGGGATCAGGTGCCTAGAAGGAAGAAAGCATCCCTGTTTGACCGCAAAATGTTTTAGATTGTCTCCTATTAGATCTCAAGTTGATATGCCCCCTGGTGGACAGCCTTGAGCTTTTAAGGTTACACCAAAACACTGTAAACCACTTTTAAGTGACGCTCATTGCTCACTGTCCAATTGAGATGTTGCTTTAAAAGTTCAAATAAGATAATGATCATTCTAAATCGCCTAAAAAGTTCCTGATTTGTATGCACTAATCAGTGAAAAAAATGTCGAGGAAAAACAATCCTTCATTATTCACTTCATGTGGATAGGAGCATTTTCCATCTCTGGGAACAATTATTTTATCTAGGACTTGGATAGTTTTCTTTTGGAGACGAATGTTTGTAGGGACAACTCTTTTATCAAGGAGGAGAGAAAACAATACACGTAATCGTCATCATTCAAACGTTTTACAAAGCGAGGTTATTTTATCAAAACTCGAAGAACAAAAAATGATATTGAATTCGTTAGGAATAATTCAGTCATACGATACTACATCAAAAAGAACCGAAAGGGGCTTATTATTAGACAAGAAGAGCCAAAATCATTGCCATATAAATGTGCACCATGACCGAGTTACTGTACTTGTTATGTTACATGTAACCCATTCCAGATTTTTTAACCCATAAAAATTACCGAGGCGCACGCCCTCTTCGTCTTGATGGCAATAGCTTACAAATGCTTGAATTAACAATCGACAAATCACGAATGAAAATACAAAAGTCAACTAACATGGACGGGTTACCAAGTAACAAGTACAATAACTCGCATCAAGGCTTAAACAACCGACAACGTGCAAATTGATTCAATACGGATAACGGAGACCCCAGTTTTCAATTTACATTGCAAAAATAAACATTTACTTGTTACGCAATCTTACAAAGACATCATATACAGTTCATCTGGATGCTGGGAGTTCCTCATTGACAACATCTTGTAGTTTTTTGCGCAATTCAGTCATCCAACAGTCTGTTAGGATTTCCAATGGGTAACGAATTGTGCTCCTTTTATTAAGCTGATAACAATCTTATATCTTATGAGCAGAATTTTATTCAAAAGCTTTCTACATGAAAGAAGAAATATCTAGCATGACCTTAGTTCGACATTTCGATATATTGACGATATTTTATCTATGCATACGACCGTAGAATCTTTCAAACTCCCTAAATTCAGACGTGGGGCTGGTAGTATTAATAAGATGTTGGCATATATGCCTCTATAATTATATGCGCGACCAAAATCTACATTGAAAAACTTTGTAGATCTTGAATTATAATTTGTATCGGTTATGTGTATACCTGCGATACATTGGCATTGCTTTTCCATTATTAGCGGGATTTGAGATAATTAAACTTTTTGAACATCGTTCAAAGACAAATTGGCATGAAATGGCTTGAAAAAGAAATCCTAAAAACGGCTGCCCGCTAACCTATTTCGGCCAAACGATTTAAATAAGCTTTGGTCAATCTGTGGTATATACAAAAAGGCGAAGTTAACATCGTGTCAACGTAATCATAATCTAAAAACATATACAAAATCGAGTGTGGGCAAACGGACCTCCGACAAAAGCGAAGGTAGGATCAGTGGACTGTGTTGACCGGTACACCAATGCCTAGCGTTTCTACACACGGATTCTGAGATAGCATAAGTAGCTTGTGGATTAAGTAGTACATTTTGCGGACGGGCCTGTGTGTCGCTAACGATGGTCAAATGTTTGATATACTAGTCCGGTAGCATGCGGGTTTACTCTGATGTAAAGCGGAACTATTTTGCGAAGGTGCAACCTATGGTCTGCTGGGCGTGATGAGTGGGGGACAAGCGCTGTTTGCATTGTTGTATAAATTGTTAGAGATAGTTTAAAAAATTCTCATTTTAATAATCCAAATGCATACCTTTCAGCTTCTTGAGATTTCTTTCTTCGGTGTTTCATTCTTCCGAATATATCCTCAAGAAATTTTAGACTCCAACTTAGAATAGTCTTTTTATTCGATATTAAGTCTCTAATAGTGACAAGTCCATTCAATTAATGTTCATCGTAATAATTATTCAAGAATTTCCATTCACACGTTTCACAGTCTGGTAGCCACTCCTTTTGTGTGCGACTCTTCACTGATTTTAGCTTGGAACTCATCCGATTTGTCAGGCACCAAAAATGTAGCTGATGGTATACACGAAAAGACGTTTCCACACTTTCGATCTTGTAGTTCTATGTATTCCTTACAATGTGATTGGCGACATCAGCGTAATTGTTATTGTTACATGACCGCTGAAATAAGGACTGTCTTCGATTGCAAAATAAGATATGAAAAAATACGGCGGAATGTGACCGGTCAGCAGAGGATGCTTTACTCCGTCCATGGCACCTGATCTTGCCTTCGCTTTCGTCAGAAATGGTCCGTGTTGCCCCTACACTCGATTTTTGTATGTGTTGTTGGACATGTTTACGTTTGATACTTTTTACTTCGCCATTTTTAATTACAACAACACTAATAATTAAACATTCATATCTCTTCATTAGGGATTGCAACTTCCAATGATAATATTTTCATTTTATTTCTGGGATTTGTTTCTTGTTGGTTTTTGTTTTAATTTTGACCCCCATAGAGAGAAGTGGAAAACCGTCTAATTGTCTCCATAAACCTTGCATGGGGTATATTATATATCTGTGTCTTCGAGCTCGCTCACACTGATTAAATTAATGTCTGGGATTTACTGATTTGAATTCAACATGTACAAGGCTTTTTGGAACTGCAAACGTGGTTTTCGTTCGACGACGATGATGATTTTTGAAATCAAATTGATTGATATTGGACATTATGCATACTAGTAGTAAATTTTAAGATCGGAAAATATGTAACGCAAAAGTTATTTTGAAACATTCCCCTTGCACAGAGTTTGTCGGTCTTTCTTCCCTTGCAATCTGCGTCAACTAATAAAACCCTTTACAAACAAAGATTACATCGCTGGCTCCAGTAAGTGCTCTACCAAGCCTCTTTCTCTACTTTTGACTAAACCAAAAAACAGCTATTAAAGAATCTCTTCAAGAGATACTGTTCCACTTACATATGTCCAGAAGTGTGTCAATCAGATGTTGGTTCATTAAAAAAACTCCTAAAGAGCGTTTTGGATAAGCCTAAAATCCACAAGAATTTTCAAAATTTTACGCATCAAACGTATGATTTCTCCACACTTTACACAACGATTCCCACATAAATTAAAATCTAGGCTTTTTCATATTATAAAGATAATTCTTTATTAAAACAAAAACAGCACCCGAAAATACGAATTCTAGTCGTTGGGAAACAAAGAACACATATTTGTTTAGAAAAACACTCTGATTCCCACACAAAAGTACTCTTGAAGTAGGATATTAAGATGCATGCTTGGGTTTCTTATAGATAATATTATGTAGTCTTTGGAGACCAGGTCTTCAAACAATCGTAGGTATTCCTATGGGCACTAATTGTTGCCCCCTTATTGGCAGACTTTATTTTTGTATTCATATTGAGCAGAATTTGTACAGAACTGTTACGGATAAAAACAAAAAACTGCCCGTGTCCTTCAACCTTACATATAGTATATAGATGATGTGTCTATCAATAATACAATCATCATTTTCACAATTATGCCATTTGATATATCCCGAAAAACTCGACATAAAGGACACCCGAATCTGACATATCTGCTTCATATTTTGGATATTTGTACTTAACATTGACTCTAATTGGCCAGGACTGACAACTAACATTTATGATAAGCGTGATGACTTTGATTTGCCAATCGTTCAACTTCCTTTTCTATAGTAATATACCACTATCACCTGCTTATGGGTGTAATATTCCCAGTTGATTCGATACGCAAGAGGCATGCTATTGCGTATGCGGACTTTTTAAAGCGAGGCCAGACTACTTACAAAAAAGTTGATGCTGCAGGGTTATAACGAATCTCGTTTAAAAGTCATCATTTCGCAAATTCTACGGTCGCTATAATTTGACCCTTTTTGCGATTACAAATTATCAAATCATATGTTGACGGTATTTGTTCATACCCTTTGTTAGGACTGTCGATTTTTTCCTACTAGATTTTGACTACGGGTAATCCCGTTTACTTTAGTTCGGACTTAAGGGCTCACGCCGGGGTGGACCGCGTCAGCAGAGGATGGCTTGCTCCTCCATGCGCCTGATCCTGCCGTCGGCTTTTGTCGGAGGTCTGTGCCCGGCACTCGATTTTTGTATATGTTTTTGTATTGTGATTACGTTTGACATTAATGTGACGTCGCCTTTTTTATTGAGTGAATGGCACATTTATGATACTTATAAATTATAAATCGGAAAATGATTAACGCAAAGTTATTTGAACATCCCCTTGCACAAGAGTGTTCGGTCTTTCTTTCCCTTGCATCTCCGTCAACTAAATGTTTTTGCCTTATAACTTTTTAAAAAAACTTTTTTTAGAAAACTCCCTTTAAAATAGTGACTAGCATAGATTTAAAAAATAGTTATAAGTCAGAAATAAAAAATGTTATTGATATTATCATGTTTAATATTTACACTGTAATAAAGGAACACTCGCAAATAGTCTTTTTCTATTCTTGAAATATTACCAAGAATTTTGCTTAAAAACGGAAGTGACAGAGATGTATGGGGATAGGAACGGATGGACCAATGCAGGTGCAAGCAAATTATTTTTGAGGCACGACAAGGATGTAAATTCACTTCCTGCGGAAGAGGTACGATTAAATAATTATTTAAAATCACATTTATGTAGTCATTGCATTATAAAATATAGCTTTGTATAAATTTAATTAAAACCCAACATTGTATATATGCTGTATAATATAAATTGTAACTAATCACCTTTTAGACAGATTATATGATAGAATATAAAACTAAATTCATCATTGTATACAGAGCCCAGTATAGTATAGAAATATATGACTACACTAAGGCCATTGTTTAGAGAAAATAGAGTTGTTAGAATATATAATTGAACGATCAACCATTACTTCAAATTCCATTTGTTCTCTGTTCTGCTATTTTGAAAAGTCTTAGCCAATTACATGCACATTGGATCACTTAAAATCAATCTACCCAGGTTGACCAATGGGAGCAGTAAGATTTTGATCTCATGGTGATCTTTGTGACTAGAATTTCATCGGTCGTGCATGCAGTTTAAGGTATCCCATCCACCATTTGAAATTGCAAATTCTTGCACTCGCAGTTTTTCTTAGCAGACACAAAAGTGCATCTTTCCTATACAACATTGACGGGTTGAAAAACAAACAGAATGAAACATGAAAAATGTAAATGCAATTTGTCAAAATGCAATGAACACGTAATACTACCAACCAAGGGTTGCATCATTGAATTTTCTGCAAAATCACATATCGGATACCTGAATAAAAAAACAGCCAATTTTCTTTTTCACATGCCGATCATTTACAGTCATTAAATATTTGCAATCGGTCAGACTAGATGTATGGAGCTACCAATGTATCCTCGTCTGAATACGTCGACACTTAGTTAATGCGGTTTATCAATAAATAATTGTTTGTTGAAACAGCTATTGAACGAGTATTTTAAAGATCACCTCTGGTGTGTCCAGGGGTCCGTATTTGCCCCACTCTTGTTTAGTTTTGTAATTTTGTCTTGTATTTAGAATAAATCACTGTTCGTTAAGGCATCGCTTCTTCGTTTGCACAATGTACGGTGTTATAGGCCAGCCTTCCCCATATTGAACTTCCCCCCAAAAGTTCTGACTCTAAAGTGAGGCTTCCCCCTGCAAAAGTCTGCTTTGGAGTGAGACTCCCTCCTTGAGAAGTATGGCTCTAGATTTGAGACTTCCCCCTGCGGAAGTCTGCTCTGGAGTGAGCCTTCCCCCCGGTAGTCTAGCTCTGAGTGAGTCTTCCCTCAACGAACTTGCTCCAGAATAAACCTTACCCCCAGGGGAGAATACTCTCTATAGATCCATGAACACCCTCTTAAAGTCTCACATCATAGAGGGACACCCCCGCTTTTCACCCCCCACCCCCACCCCCGCCTCCCTGGGCAAACCATAAAAAAGATTTTAGGTTTATGGGGACTGAGAATTTTCAATCTACCTATAGCTACTCTTTTCTCGCTCACACACACGCCTCTTTATAGTTATCTATCTTCACCACGACACGCAACATTGCTATCTCTCTCTCTCCCCTCTTCCTCTCCTCTCTTCTCTCTCTCTCTCTCTCTCTCGTCTCTCTCTCTCTCTCTCTCTTACTTACCTAAGATTGGTGGAGTGAATTTATTAATTTATTAAAGGGATCAATATCACTTTCATATTGGGTGATTGTTTTTTTCCTCATCGTCAATCATTTATACAAGAAAAAATAAATGAATTAATATTTTGCAACTTAGAAAGACTAGATTTTCCTCAAAAGTTTACAATTAGGAACTAGTTTATATAGTAAATATTTTTTGTCCAGGAAAACCATGATTTTAAAGATCATGATCGTTTGAGATTTCAAATGAATACCCCATATGGGAGCATGTCTGGAATATGCAAAATATCTCTGAAGTCGGCATTTATTATTTAGCATTTTATTCCGAAAATTAATTGTTTGACCCAATTCGGAAATTTAATATCCCACTCGAGTTTTTAGGTTTACTATACAAAACCCTTCAAAAACACTTCCTTCGCATGGTAAGGCACAAAATTTATCCCTCTGGCAAATTTCAACAATCATAATTTTAAGCCCACTCACCCACTCTTTACTTTGGGCGTATACTGCGTTGGGTTTCTTTATTTGCAGCTTCAGATTGGATCTTTTGCCTTGTTTTTTACCACTCGGCGCGCTGACACGTCAGGTTTTCGTCTTACCGTCGCACCTCAACGCAAATGGATGAGTGCACTTAATCAATTGTGTACATAATTTCAAGTTGTGTGTAATTTCAAATTTTATATTGACATTCAATTTGTGGTCTTAATTACCATATTTTTGCGATTTGCCGATACCGACTATTTATGACGTCACGCATTGCCGATAAAACCCGGTGCGTGATTTGCCATAGTCGGCTGTCATCATTTTGCTATTGTCATTTCATATTTTGGGGACAAGCCCTTTGTAGCCCCGCAACTAGCACCGCGACCAAAGCGCCACAAGCAATAAACAACACTATCAGTAAATGTGTGTGTCTATTTGCGACAACCAGAGATAATACAGATACAATGCATAAAACCTTGGTTTATTCTTTAGAGAAATAATTGAATAGTTCATTGTCACATGTGAACTTCTTTTTTATGCTTTTAAAAAAATTGAAAATACAAGTGATGCTATCCCCTTAATTTACAAGTCTTTATTCACCTTTTTCTTTGCTCATTGCGTTAATGAATGACTTATGAAGAAATCATTTAATGCCCTGTGAAAAGGGCCTTGATATCTAAACAATCTCATTAATATAAGAATGTTACATTTTGAGTGTACTATGCCAAAATAGTAGTCAGGGTTTTGACGCATTGTCCACGAGCCCGAAGCGAGTGGACTATGCGTCAAAACCCCTGACTACTATTTTGGCATTGTACACTCAAAATGTTAACATTATGTATTATTTATTATTTGCTGGTGTCGAATGATGTGCATTAAAAAAACCACCGCTTTGATGAGGCCGAATTCCATTTTTGAGCATTTTAAAACATCGACAGCTTTGCCCTGTCGCTCATTAAAATCGCCGTGCAGTTTATACTGAAATTCATCCGAAATCGCATGTTTAGTTTTCTTTGGGACATTAGATGTGGGTCTCTAAATTAAAGCTGGTTCGTCAGTCCCAAAAACGATTTAGGCTACGCCAGGTTTTTGTTTTACAGCTGATCCAGGACGAATGACATCGTATTGACGCCACAAACGTTTCCAATGACGTTGGTTGCCTTACTAATCAATACTTTTGAAAACCTTTTACGGCGATATACCTATCTATGCTTTTCAGAGTAATCGTCAATGAGAATGCTTTACAATTTACCAGCAGTACAAATTAAAAAAGTTGATTTTTTAAATTCTTAAAACGGGTATTTAGAACTAGAGGCCCATTTTAACTTTAAATAAAAATTAACTACTCAATGTTTATGGGCCTGCGTAGCTCAAGTCGGTGACGCTCCTGAACCGCCAACTGCGACGTCGTGAGTTTGACTCACCGCGTTGCGTTTTAAAACAATTTTATTTTCTTCCACGGATTTCGGCATAGTGCTATAGTATTATTTCGTTCATAGTCGCCTACATAAAATTCAAAGAACACTATGCGAAAAATGGTGTGGAATAGTGAGTATATAGGGAGAAGCTAACAGGGAAGCATAATAATCGCTAATAGTAGATTACCAGGAATAAATGAAGGTGAAAGTCCTGTGGAGAGGGAGCAAGACTGACTCACAGTGGTGATAGATTAAGGACTTCCCATTGGGGAAGGTCTGGCTCTAGAGTGAGAATTCCTCAATCGGAAAGGTTCACTCGAGACCAGGCTTCCGGGGGAGGATCACTCCAGGAGCCAGGCCTTATGGGGGTCCCATTATGGGGGAAAGGCTCACTCTACTACATATTTCCAGAAGTGGTGTCAATCAGATGTGGGTTCTCAAAAACTCTAAGAGCGTTTATAGAAAACTTCAAGTCACGAGATTTTTCTAAAATGACTGCATCAAAACATATGATTTCTCCACACTTTTATACAACAATTCCTCACGATAATTAAAATCTAGGCTTTTTCAAGATAATTGATAATTGCTTTTTGAACAAAAAACGGCACCCGAAAATACAAGTTCTGGTCATTGGGAAAACAAAATACATATTTTGTCAGAAACCACTTCTGATTGCCCACACAAGTACTCTGAAGAAGATATTAGGAGCATGCTTGGGTTTCTTATAGATAATATTTACTGTAGTCTTTGGAGACCATGTCTTTCAAAGCAATCTGTGGTATTCCTATGGGTGAACTAATTGTATGCCCCTTATTGGCAGACTTATTTTTATTTCAATTGAACGAGAATTTGTTGCAGAAATACGTTAGGGATAAAAAAAAAAAACGTTGCAGTGTCCTTCAACCTACTTATAGGATTATACCGATGTCTTATCATATATACAATCATAATTGTTCACATATTATTACATTTATATCTGACAACTGAATTAAAGGAACCACAGAATCTGACAAGATGTGCTTATTTTGATATTTACTTAAATTGAAATCTAAATGGCAGACTGAACTCACATTATATGTAAAACGTGATGACTTTTGACTTTGCATTGTCAATTCCTTGTTTGTGTGTATGGTACATATTCACCTGCTTATGGTGTTATGGCCTCGTCAGTGATCGATGACGGGCATGCCGATGCGTATGATGATTTTTTAAAGGAGGCCATAATAACCAAAAAGTTGATGTGTTGCAGAGTATGAACGGAATCTTTCGTTTAAATACGATCATTCGCAAAATTTCTACGGTCGATAATGACGCTCGTTGCGATTACAAAGTTATCACTAAGTCATTGTTGTGATTGTTTTTCATACCATATTGTAGACTTAGTTTTGCATACTAGATTTGCGACGGTCCCGTTTACTTTGATTTGACTACAGCTCAGGGTGTGACCGGTCAGCAGAGGATGCTTACTCTATGGGCACTGATCCTGCTTCTGCTTCGTCAAGGTCGTTTGCCCACTCAAGTCGATTTTTGTATGTGTTTCCCGACTATGATTACGTGTTCATACTTTGTTCTTCGCCATTTATATTATATCATACAACACGCAACAAAGTTGTCAAGCACAAATATTGAAAATTAAATATATTGTTGATGCCTGTTTCGTGTTCCCATCAGGCATAGTATATCCATTATCCATTAAAGTTTTTCATATTTTGTTAAAAGATGTGAAATATCCAGCAGTGCCAAGGGTTAAAAATCCAACATGAAACAATTGATATATCAAACTAAATCTAAGAAGATACCAATATAACATTAAAAGATAAGTTGTACATGGAAAAACTTAATATTGATGAAATTGATCCTCCTTCTTGAGGTCAAAATGGTGAAATGATACCAAGACCCTGCTAGAAATATAAACTAATGGTATAATGAATTTGTTTTATATTTATTTTTATTGAACAACTTGATGCAACAGAAATTGCCCACATTTTTGCAGTGACGATGTAAAAGTTTGAGCAAGTAAATAACTAATCAAAAAATATGAATTACAAATAATAACATCAATTAATAAACCAATTTCCTATAGGATACTTGATTCGCCTGACAACAGTTGAAATTGTGGGCACAAATGACTGTGGATCCCCTTGTAGAAGTACTTTCTGTAAGTAGCCTACGTCAGATTAAAAAACTGACCATATACCAGGAACCATAGAGAATGATATAATGTGTATACATGAGTACAGGGGAAAATAAAGAACAAAAGCCCACGCTGAATATATATGAAAGTAGAATTTATATATGTTTTGACCCTGCTTTTAAAACATGTCCGGTGATACTAATTTTGGTCTTGTCCACTGTCAATCTTCGATCTTCCAACCATTTTGTTGTCTGTTTTTCATTAAACTTTGTTTGAGGATACGTTTATAGTCTTTAATATAAGTCCATAGGAGAATTTCTGCAACAGTCCTTGAAAGAGACATACATTATTCATGGGGTAAGGTCAAGACTCAGGTAGAAAATTTATATGTTTATATGTTGATCAATATGTTCTATTTATATGATAAATAAAAACCACGATGAAACTATTAATTTTTCTCAACCTTGAGATGCAAGTTTGATAAATTTTTGTTTGTTTTTATTTTTGATTTATCTGTGACAATAGTAATTAATGTCTGCTTTTCCCCACAGTGTTCCATCCATTGTGAGAGAATATTCGTTGACCTATGAGGTCCAGCGTAGTGATACTCCAAACAGAAGAGTATTGACAGATAATTCCTAATCAGAGAATCCTTCCTGTTAATGGAAAGCGTTGGAGATTTGCCCTACTACCCCATGGTCAGAATGGACGCATTCAAATCTTGTAATAAGTGGACACTTGAAACAAATATTAAATAAGTTTATTCTTTTACACAAACATAGTTGATGCTTTGGGTGGTTTGCCTCCAAGAGCTTGAAGTAACTGAGAACATCTCGCCCCAAAAACACACAAAAGGAAATTATTATACATACATCGCTGAGCACAGGGGTGGCATGTCGGGATTCTTTTCTCTTTGGGGTGTGTAGATCCACAAAGCTATGAACATCCATTTTGAAATTCTGGCAATTTTTCCGCTGAATTTTAGCTACGTATAGTGACTTTAGAAATGGGAGTCGTTATTTAGTAAAGAGGAAGTTTGTTGAGATAGAGGATTTTTCTCAATCCAGCACATTAAGCTACTGTAGATGATTCAGGTTAATTGTAAACCATTAGAAATAGAGCCTCTGACAAATTCTCATTACCACGTTGAACGGTGAGCGCCGCTGACGAACGGTCTATGTGAGCGGTGTACGGAACACAGAGGAGACGCTTGAACGCATGCTGACAATTTAGTTTGAGCGATTGTTGATGTTGAACGCACTGAACGCGAACGGACGAATGTTGAACGGTGAGTCAGCAGCTGACGTAATATAAACAAATTCGCTCAGATTGTTTTTCGGATTTTTTTCCCCCTGGGTTTATGTATTTCATTAATTAGTTAAGAAAAATCACATTAATCATTAATTAAAACTCATATCAATTACTAAATTAGATAAAGAAAGAATGAACATTAACTAATCATCAACTTTATGACAATACGGGGACGATTTTCTAGCTGTCTTCGGTCGTCAACTTCCATATTTATTTAGAAATGTATCTATAGCATCTGATATTGTGTGTGTATGTCGTCACTTATTTAGACACCAAACTTGATTCTCGTTGACAGTTTTTTCAATTCAGAGGCAAGCTACTTAAAGACAGTTGATTGTTGCAAGGGTTTTCATACAGTCACATTTAAAGCGCGCATTTTTAATTATATGGCGTTTGACTTCAATGATGATTCTGGTTTACGAAACATTTTTGATTTTATCCACATCTTAGCATATACTGGTACAAAAAAAGTTAAGAATCAGTGATCACAAATAATTAATTATTAACAATAAACAGTAATTTTCAACTATATTATTCAAAATCAACCATTACACAAACAATATTAATCCGTTTTATCCAATTTAAGTTGAAGTGTTAACATAGCAAAAGGCATCTTTGTAACATTACCCCTAAAACAGAATGAACTAGCCATGGTAAAGGACCGTTAAATCCAATTAATCGTTTAACAATGATTTGATGAAGTTCAATATGTGGTATGACCTTCACTGTGCCTGAATAACAGCGCGATGACGTCTCTGCATGCTTCGGATAATCTCCGGAGAAAGATTGTGGCAGTTGATTCCATTTCTGACCAAACAGCAGGAAAGTTCCTCACGATTTTCTCGAGAAGCACTGGCGGCGCTGAACTGACCTGCTGTTAGTGTCCCAAGCATGTTCATACGAGTTAAGATCGGGGAGAGAGGTTCGGTCCAGGTCAATTCGCTTGAGAGTCTCAGTTTCCAGTATAGTCGTTACAACTCTAGCCCGTGAGCGAGCGCATTCATCCAATCAAAATAAAGTATCGCCAGATAGCACCGGCATATGGTCTGACGATGGGTTAGAACCTCATCTTCGGTATCGGAAGCCCGTAAGGTTGACTGCGATAACGTGCAAGTCAGTCGTTCCGGTTATATGATACCACCCCAACCAATCAACTGAACCACCCCCAAAACATCGTCTCAGCACACAAACAGTGAGCATATCGCTCACCCGTGCATACGCCAAAACTCGCCTACGTCATCATGAAATCTACACAAACGCGATCTCATCAGTAAAAAGAACAGGGATCCAATGACGCAATTGCCAGATTTACATGATTTCGTGTCCATTGTAGTTGTGCTTGCTGTTCTGTGTCCTTGCGGTCAATTGGGCGGACGGCTGGTCGACAAGCCTAAATGTTACACTGCTGTAGAGATTTGTACGAACAGTCTGGTGCCAGTTACATGCACGTGTTGCTGTTTCAGTCTCTATTGAAGCGGACAGCACTCTGAACCTGTTGACGCTGAGACATATTGGCCAAGTAACGTCTGGAACGACGGTAGTGACTCGGACGACCAGGAACGTGTCTCGCATTCAGACAACACCAGTCTGATTGAGCGATTTCATAAGTCGAGAAGATGACACTCGGGACACATTAAAGTGTGGCAGCACAGTTTCTCTGAAACACCAGATTGGACCATACCTACGCGCTGAGCTGCTGTCCACGCCGATTAAATGACGTCTCATGGCTTGAAATGTTCAAATTCACCAATAAATATCGAAAAATGTCCCACACACTTCAAATTGACAAATTTTCTTGACTCCCCGTATACCCTA
>CAJDSM010001379.1:0-18339 GCA_903981925.1 Ostrea lurida
GAGAGAGAGAGAGAGAGAGAGAGCAAAGTTTGGTAAAGATATTCGTAAAATCATAGATTTTAAGATTGCGGTCTTAGTTGAGCTTTAAACAATATTTTATTCATATTTAAGTAATGTGTAAATGGGATCGGCCAGCAAGCATAGCCTATGTTAGATTGATATAAATAGATGAAGTTAACATGGTGTTAAATCATAAAATATAGATACAAAGTCGAGTGTAGGGCAACACGGACGTCTGACAAAACCGAAGGCAGGATTATGTGTCATGGAGGGGTAAGCATCATCTGCTGACACGCACACGCCGTGAGTCCTTCTTTGAAATAAGATAAACGGGGTTACCAGTAGTCAAATCTAGTACGAAAATTTCATTCTAACAAATGTTGTGGAACTAATCAATCAACGTACGACCTAGTGATTATTTGTAATCGTAAACAAGGTCATTATACCAACCGATGCACGATGACCTTAAACGAGATTCATTATAGCCATGCAACATCAATATTTTATTAGTAGTAAGCCTAGCTTTAAAAGACAGCATACGCATGATACGCTCTTATATGTATTGTATCAACTAGGAGATGTCCACATCATAAGCAGGGTGATAATGGTACATTACTACATAAAAAAGGAAAGTTAATTTTTGCGAAGTTAAATCATAGTTTTGATAGGTAATTTTGTTGTGGCTCATGCATCTTCTAAAACATGCAATACCTAATAAATATTTGGTTATAAAAGGTTCAAAATACATTTCAAGTAGTTATGTATCTGTGAACTTTTTTTCATTTCATGTCACTTGTAGAAATATTTCTATTGAATGCCTACAGGTAGATGTTTGTATTTCCAACGTGTCTGCGTTAAGTATCTTTAAAATTTGTAATGCTATTTATTTCCTCATGTATAATTCGCAGCTGTAAAATGAAGCATGTGAATCATAATAGATATAGTATGGGAGACCTGATGGTTTATTTGACTGAAATTAATTGCGGTAAATATATGTACAATATATTTGTAAAACTGGGGAGGAAAGCGTTGAAATTTCCTTATACGCTGCATAAACAGCATGCAGGAAGTGTACTTAGCGATACGAAACAGGAAAACGGCATAATTCTCATACAAACTCTTCAAGGAAATTCTACATTATGCGGAAGTACCAAAAGGTAATCAAATTCAAAAATTAAAACATCAAGGCGTTCTGAATATATTGTATAGGGAAAAATGAGATGGTCATCGTTTGTTATGAAAAGATAAAATAACAGAGAGTGATTTACCTTATAACTCTTATGAAAATAGAAAATTGAAATTAGAGTAAAGACAAAACCCTGTGCATACCAGAGGCGAGATTAGGAGAATCGTGTATCTTTGCAAACATACTTGATTGCGTATTAATCTGTTAGTATTGACTCCACATTTTGTAACCACATTTACCCTCCAACGGTACTTTCAAAATATTAAGTTCTTCAAAATCGTTGTTGAAACACATTTAATGAGACAGATGAATATATAATAGGATTCCAAAACTTCACAAATCTCTTACAAAGATGCAATGCTGAATCTAATAAATGTTCATCCAATACTCTGTCTTTAATTCTGACAAAATTATTGACAGCTTTGAAGGAGCAATTGCAGACGTATTGTGAACAGCATTTGCCAGAGGTGATGAAATCAAATGTGGATTCTGAAAAGCTCGAATGAAATTCTACTGAATTTAGAACCCAAAACCCTTCTCATATAAACAACATCAAAACATATGACGTTCCAACACTTTACATGACCATTCCTCAAAATGAACTAAAAACCAATACATTTTAACATTGTAGACTGTTGCTTTGTCAGCAAAATTGGAACAAGCACATACTTATATGTCGATTCAAAATATCCCAACAAAGTAGAAATAAAGGACACCACATCATTTCCCAAGTTTGCATCGTTATTGGATATCTTATTAAACATAGACATTAACAAAAAACTAACAACTCAACTTCATGACAAACGGGACAAATTCAGCTTCTCCATTGTCAATGTCCCATATTTGTGTAGCAATATTCCATCATCACCTAGATATGGTGTATATGTCTCTCAACTTATTCGATATGCAAAAGTTTGTTCTGCGTATGATCAGTTTTTGAATCGAGACAGGCTACTTACAAAAACGCAGGGATTTCAAAAGTCACTTTTAAAAGCAGCATTTCGAAAAATATATAGTCGTTACAACGATTTAGTCTGCCAGTATGGCCTGCCGTTGGGTGAAATGTCTGATATGTTTCACATTAATTGTTTAGCCGTTTTTTATGATACACTGATTTGACTACGGATTACTCCGTTTACCTGATGAAGGCAATGGGCTTAAGGTGGGTGTGACCGGTCAACAGGGGATGTTTACTCCTCCTAGACACCTGACCACACCTCTGGTGTGTCCAGGGGTTCGTGTTTGCCCGAATCGTGTTTTTGTATTATATTAGGGACTTACGACATTGATCACTGTTCGTTATCTTTGCCTTTACCTCATTCTAAAAATTGATTTATTACACCTTACTCTGGTTCTTCGAGTACTCTAAAGTTGATATTAAAACAATGCATTGTAAATTTGGTGCGCAGGCCTTCCAACAGTCCTTTGGACATCCCATAGGTATGAAATGTGTTCCTTTCTTATCTGACAGTTTCTATATTGTCATTAGGCAGACTGAATTCAAAAGAGTATACATGAGAAGAAGACATTGCTAGCGGTTGTCTGTAATTCTACACTTTGATACATTGACGACTTTTTATCTAATGATAATAGGAATGGGATAGCATAGTCGAACACTCGAAGACTTTTGTTGAGCTATAGTAGAGTACTTGGTTAAAAAAAACCGAAATGACATAATTCACATCATCAGTCATACATTGACCTCTGCACGAACGATTAACAGAGTTCACTGGTAAAAGGTTGTATGTCAGAAATTTAATTACATACACTGTTTTATATACTATTCAAACTTTGATAAGAATCACTAAGTTATATGTGTGTAACTTACCACTAAGATATCAAAACACACATTTGATTCAGAAACGTGTTTACTCAGGTTATGAATAAAATTTCAGCAACGGTATGAACTTTTATCAATACGGAATCCTTGAAATCTAAAACAACAACACCAAAAGGCATTTCATTACAAAAAGTTAACAGCAAACCAGAGAAAGAATTACGCAGTATTGGGGATAGTCCATCATTACACTTAGTTGATGAAGTGTCAATGCCGGGTATGGTCTCCCCTTGCATCAATGACAGCTTGATAACGCCTAGCCATGCTGTCAATAAGTACCCGGATGTTTCCAATGGAAAGGTCTGTTCCCCTTCTTGACACGGGGCGTTCCGAGCTCTGCCCAAAAGTCGTGGATGTGCTCTACTGAAAGGCAACATGCAGAAATTTCCAGTACATGCTCAATTCGCGGATTCAAATCCCATTACGGACTTGTCCTCCTGCTGAGGTACTGCTCCACCACCCTAGCGCCGATGAGGACGGGCGTATCACTATCATTGATGAACGAGGGCAATCACGAACCAGCGTAGGATCTGATGTAAAAATCGAGGATCTCATCTCGGTACCGCACCACCGTCATTGTTCATCCTCCAGGACATGCAGATCTGTTCTTCCATCCCTGCTGATTCCACCCAAGACCATGATGGAACTACCACCATGATGGTCATGTTCACTGATGTCGGCATCATGGAAACGTTCACTTCGTCGTCGCCATACTCGGTGCCTCCGGTCTGTAATGTCCAAAGAATACCTGGACTCATCGATGAACAGAACTTGAACCCAATCGTTCTGTGTCCAAGTGACATGATCTTCAGCCAAGTTCAATCGCTCCTGCCGGTGTCGAACAGTCAGAAGGACTCGAACACATGACCTTCTGGAGTTAAGACCTGCATTGTGAAGCCGATTCCGTATCGTCTGAGTGGACACATTCCCCCCCGAGGCCTTCAGGAGGTCGTTACGTAGGTTGTTTGCTGTCCAGAAGGGAAGGCGTCATGCCCGAAGGGCGACAAAACGGTCTTAGCGGTGGGTTGTCAACATCTGACGACCACCCCCATGCCGGGGTGCTGCTGTACCAAACGTTTGCTGTCGGTTCTAGGCCCTGTTTACAACACTCTAGCTGACGTTTAGTGCTTTTGCAACGTCAAATTGCGAATAGCCAATGTCAAGCATTCCAATACATCTGTCCAGTTGCTCTGTCGCCAGGCGACGAATTACACGTTGTGGGAGTATTGCGTTGATAAACGTACAGTATAGACACCCAAATGAGTTTGAAATTTTAGAATGAATCAGACACCGATGCCTGAGTAAAAATCGTTCTTGCAATGGTAGCAAACGCATAAACTGTGATGAGAAAAGCATTTCCCATGGCATGGAATGCACGTGCAAGTTTTTCAAAGACGTTTTTGATTTTACTTAGACACTATAATTATTGTCAGTTACTAATATTTTAAACAGAAAATGATCTATGATCTCATAAATTACGTATATATGTAAGACTCCAAAGTGGATGTCGTCGGCCCCAGCTGCGATGGTCTGACCGCACAAACTCCGGATGTGTATAAGTCTTTACGGACGCCAAAGTCGGAGTCCCCCGCCAAAGTGCGATAGGTCTTAGGCCGTTACTCCCAAGTGCGTGGTTCTAGCACGGCCAAAGTCCGGATGTGTTGAATAACGTTTGTGCATACGCTAGTATGACGTCGAATCACGAAGAAATCTCAACGTCAGGCTTGCCAGAAAATTTGTGAGGATAAACTGAAAGGGAATGGAATTTGAAATTTTGAGAGAACTGTGACTTCCCATGTACTCTTGATGTGCTTTTATGCCCCGCCTTTATCAGCGTTGGCGCATGTTTAAAGACCATCGCACTTTTTGAAAGTTAGACCATCGCCACTTTGGTGCATAGAACCATTCGGGCATTTTGGGCGGATCAGCCCGCCGTGTGAGGTTGGCCGGCAGAATTCGCATTTGGGCGACCATTACGCACTTTGGAGTCCTACATATATAACCTAGTGATCCTTATAAAATTTTGATTAGTATTTATTGCAAAA
The DNA here is from genome assembly GCA_903981925.1 of Ostrea lurida. Classification (NCBI taxonomy): domain Eukaryota; kingdom Metazoa; phylum Mollusca; class Bivalvia; order Ostreida; family Ostreidae; genus Ostrea; species Ostrea lurida. The sequence continues at coordinate 5,069 of CAJDSM010001379.1, forward strand.
AACAGGTTTGGATTTATTCATACACAAATACTCTAGTATGTAAAGTACATCAATATCCAATATAACATATCAATTCAATCAAATCTATTCATGTTCATCTCTGTTTCATTATTTTTATGGAAATTAAACATGCAGCAAAGGGTTTTTCCTTTTCATCTGATTTCCTTTTTGGAGTGTTCCGTGCAACTTTTTCGTAAAGGTTTACACAACTTCAGAAGTGTGCGTCATTCAATAGATCATAATTAATATATCGCCCGAAATCTAGCTCCACCGGAATAACTAAATAGCGATTGAGAAGTAGATAAACGGCCAATTTCCTTTTGATAAGGAAATATTGTAGAAGCAACAATCTAAATGCACGATTAAAAAAAATAAACAAGCACTCCCTCCCTATGCAAACATTTTCATGAATTGTTTTAAAGCGATGCCAACTAGCTAACTAAATAAAGTTGTATACGCTTGCAGGGTTATATAGCTCGTTTTAAGTCATCGCATTTCCGGGCAATATTTCTGACATGTTCGCTGTATATTGAACCACCTGTTTGCGATTCTAAGTATTGCACTAAGACTCAAAGATTGGCTGACGTCGGTTTAGTTTTCATTACCAATGTTTCCACTATGGATTTGACAATACGGGTAATCCGTTTACTTTAATTCGATCACCACGGGATACAAGCGGGTGTGACGGTTCAACAGAGGATGCCTTACTTCTCTAGGCACCTGATCCTACCTTCGATTTTTGTCGGGGGTCCGTGTTGCCTCTACTTGATTTTGTATATGTTTTTTGGGGGATTATGATTACGCAGATACAAAAGGCGAAGTTATACATTGTTGTCAACGTATCATCATCCAAAAAGCATAGTTACAAATGAGGTGTAGGGGACAATATAGTATGTATAGTGAAGGCAAGTGCAGAATGCTTTCTGGATAAGGCAGAGGCACGCTTTAAAGGGCGTATGTGTCCTGATTGGTTTTTTTATATAGTTAGTATGAATTAGCGTTTAACAAACAATGTACCTAAATTTCGTCTATTTGTATGTTTCCAATGTATATTCAATGTAAGATTTCATTATAACGATTTATTCAAAAACTTATTTGATCGACCGTCTATTCATAAATTTCGTCAACAACTACCCTGTATATTTTTTCAGCATCTGTTATTTGGTGTTTTTGTAATGAACTACAATGTTACCAGGAATTGATTTGATTAATAGCAATTCTGACAAATGTTGGCCTTTAATGTACGTATTTGTTCTCCCCTCTACAAAACATTAGTTCAATTCCATGTAATATTGCTTGCATGTTACCGTTTTTCCACCATGAGATCTTTTAACAACAGTGAATTTTGAGGCAATTTTGACGACTAACGCCCAAACTCAAATGAATTATCTGAGAATGAACCAAATTAAAGCGGTTTGACTTTACCTTTCTATGACTTTACTCAGAAATGCACTGGTGTGTTTAGAATTTACAAACGTTAATGAAAAGCTGTATTTAACGAATACTCGACTATGAACATATTTGCCAATGATCAATATGACCGAACAAATAATTTAGTACTTGTGGATATTTCTAATTAATAAAAAGAATTTTCATCANTGAACGAGTAATTTAGTACTTGTGGGTATTTCTAATTAATAAAAAGAATTTTCATCAATATGTTAATTTAATAGATACCAGCGAACTAGAATTAAAATATGCCGAGTCTCCCATGTCAGCTTCGTATGTGGACGTGTTATCTAACATAAACAATAATGGCAAATTAACAATTCAACTTTATGACAAACGGGACAATTTCAGGATCCATGAACATAAACTGAGAATGGATTTCAATTTCACTTTCGACATTTTTCCACACATTTTTGAAATAATGATATATTGAGTCGATTTCAACGCGATTTGAACACAATAAGTCCATTAAACCTTTAATATCTACATAGCAACTTTTGTCGAGGGTGATACTGGCTAAAAGAGGCATACTATAATACATTCATCAGATTTCAGGCAATGAATTTCACCTTTTTATTCATTTATTGTCATGAAAATCCAAANTATACTATAATACATTCATCATATTTCACCATTTTATTCATTTATTGTCATGAAAATCCAAATATACCAGTTGATAAGTTACATTTTGAGAATGAATTGACTTACACCTATAGGAAAAGTCGAAGATAACGAACAGTTGTTAAATTGATAAATGCCAAACAGAAAACAAGAGTTTGGGCAAACAAGGAACCTTGGTTATATCAGGTGTGGGGTAAGGTGTCTAAATGTAGTAGGAGGAAGCATCCCCTATCGACCAGTCACACCCACCTTGAGCAAACGTATCAAATTTCATTTGATTTACTGAAAGAATTCGCATCATCTGGTATCTCAAAAACAATTGTTGTAGTGCATATTCCGTATGATATACGCAGGTAAATTTATGGAGATAATTTTTCGGGAAATCACTCTTTTAGAACATATATTTTTCACACGCTATATATGGATTTCCGCCTCATTTTCAGACTCTCAATAGCTTAGTGCATACGACATTCAATTCTTTTCATTTGTCATCTATTTGTAGCAGAAGATGAACGTACTGTTATGCACCGGTACAAGTTTGCACATCATTATTGATCATAATAGTATGCGTTTCCTAAACAATTGATTTCAATTTCAACTTTTATGTTGACCTCAAGTGATCGGATTTGATTCGGAACTCAAAGAACTCTATGGATGGATTTGTATTTAATCGATTACCAGCAGTGTTCCCTCATGCACTACAAACCCCTATTCTCTTGTCAGTGGGACGTTTTCTTAATCATCAATTAAGGTCCTTTTTCCAATGACTTCAAATGTGACAAAAATGATTTTAAGCACTTGAGTATGCAAACAAGTAGTAACGACCAATCATCAACTTATAAAATATTCACTTGAGTAATACGAGATTAAACGTATAACTTATGCACATCCCTGGATGGAAAAAAGGTGTCTCGAAGGAATAGGTATTCCCATCAATCGCTAGCAAAGCCTATGAATCACATATCTTGAAGAAGTGAACGGAGTAATCTGTAGTAATAATCAGTATATGAAGATACGTTTTCTTCAATGCAAATCTCATTAGAAACTATATAAAGGATATTCAATGTTTTGTTGTTGGATAGATAATTTATTTCACGAGTGAGACAGGTATTTTTTGATATTTCAAATATGGAAAATCTTGTCTCACGAGTGAAATCAATTCTTTATCTAACAACAAAAACATTGAATTTTCTATTTATTACATTTTCTTCTTTTTTATCTGTCCCAGACTAGACCTGTTCAAAGACTCTGATACAATTACATGTTATAGATATTGCTACACAGGGATTCGCATAGGAAGATGTCGACAAATCGAGAAATCGCCATTTTGGTTATTCATGTAATTTATTGATCAGATCTGAAAACAAATCGATACATGTAGATCTACATGTACTACGTAAGTACATGATTAACTTTTGAAGTTGTGTTGTAGTTTTGAGTCGTTGCAAATCTAGGCCCGACATTACATAAAGATGTCGTGTACCAAGAGAAAAGCTAAATATTTTGCGGCATTTGCTCTTGTATTAAAAGATTTAAACTACATTATAACTCACCATAACTATGATAACATGCAACATTGTCGCTAATTTGCAATTTTGAGATGTAAACAAATCACAAAATGTCGATAGATTTGACGTGACGTAATCTATTACAAGACGTGACGAACTTTATGTATCGATAGATGGATTCAACAAATCCTCTAAAGTGAAAAAAATAGATTATTTTGGAATATTCAAATAAGAAAACCTATAAACATTTGTTCAATATAATATAAAAGCAAGGTTATGACATTAGTATTGCAGATAGATATTGCGGCAAGTAGACTGGAAATTGTTATTTTCTCACTGTGAAAGTAACACTTTTGTTATTTTTCACACTGTGAAAAATAACAAATTTTGTTCAACGGATAGATTTTAATATTTCCCTGCTGAAAATGTAATAAAATACTTTATCCTATATACCATAAAAACTGCATAGAATAAATGCCAAAATTTAAAGGCAAACATAACGATCAGTGATCAATCTCGTTAGTACTAAATCGAATACAAAAACAATAGTTGGGTAAATACGGATCCCTGGAAACACCAGAGGTGGGAGCAGGTGCCTAGGAGGCGTAAGCGTCCCATGTTGACCGATCACACCCGCAGTTGGTCCATAGTCTTGATAAACTAAACAGAATAACCAGTGTTTGAGAAACGGCCTAACAATGGTTTTGAAACACACCAGACAGCATTTGACCCAATGGTAGGTCATATTGATAAACTAAATTGTTCTAACGATCATAGAATTTACGAAATGCATGCCATTAAACGTGATTGTTGAAACTCCTGCAACAACAACTTGTCTGTCAGTAGCCTGTCTCGATTCAAATCTGGTCATACGAATCAATGTCTTGCGTATGGAATAAGTTAGAGACATACACCATGTGCACGGTGGTATGGAATATTGCTACACAAATATGGGAAGTTGACGATGAAGAAGCTGAAATCGTCTCTTTTGTTATAAAGTTGAGTTGTTAGTTTGCCCTTAATGTCATGTTCAATAAATATCAAGTACGAAGCTGACATGGAAGACTCTGTGGTGTCCTTTATTTCTAGTTCGTTGGAATATCATAGGAATCGACATCATCACATATGATATTGCATTTTCAATCATTTTTTTTTCATTATGCAATTCAAAATTGTTTTCATAAGCAGACGCATTGGTAATGAAAATATTCTTAAATGAATTGTTGATAAGGATTTGTATCTTTATAGACATTTAGACATCCGAAGCAGAATCGTTCCTCATCCTCGTTGATGCAAAAATATAAACATAGTGGAATACGAATTTCAAACATGCTAAAATATCAGATATTCATTGCAAATGATTGCGTGTGGTAGTATTCTTGATGATCTCCAAAGCTGAAATGTTGTCATTTTGTTTTTATGGAACTAGCATGCCATCTTATAGATCAAGTTATTTAAAAATTTAAATGAGATTTACAAAATTACATGTTTATTTATTTACATTGGTATGTAGAGAGTAGACTTAAAGGTAAATATACCGACATTCAGATACCTTTGACAGCTACACGCACGTTTATAAAATGTAAGTTAAAAACATTATATTTAAACTCCATGATTGTTGTAAAAAATCTAGTTTGCCAATGCGACTTGCCATAGGGTAATTTGTAGTCTGACTTGTTTCATACCAATTGTTACATGTAAGCCGCTCTTTATACGCTGATTTTCACTACAGATTACTCTGTTTACCTTATCTAGACAATGGGCTCGCGGAGGGTGTGACCGGTTGACGGGGAATTTTTACTCCTCCTAGGCAACTTTTCACATTTATATTGCATCAAGGGGTCCGTGTTTGTCCAACATTTCTTTCGAATTATGTTCGGAGGTACATAGACAGATGCATGCGGAGCAGACCTGAGCGGTGGTGCTTATGAACAACTCTTCCAAGTCCAGCTTTTATCAGGAAAAAGCTCACCACAGCAGATAGTAAGAGACTTTCATAATTACAGGCAGCAGTTTAGTGATTTACTGCAATGCAGGATCCCTTGCCACGGCTACTAGTGACCAGACCTTTCCAACGATTTTGTGTCAATTCTTTTACAAAAAGTTCAAAAAGACTCAGAACATGTCTCGATGCCTCAGATCTCCACGACTAATATCATCTTCTCAAAGACCGGACATAGCCAGTGCCTCACCTTATTTCCATTGAAGGTCCAGACGCAGAATGAATTGGAGGATGTCATCAGAGGATGTGCTTGTATACAATCATTCCATGGATATTTGGGTAACAGTCCAAAATATTGTCCCAAGGTATCGGGGATGACCAAGAGAACTGTTGCTCAAGGCCCTTGATCGATTATGTCCTTCTACTTGGCATAATCGATCGCCANCTTGATCGATTATGCCCTTCTACTTGGCATAATCGATCGCCAAATGCACCGATTACAAATGGCTCAGAACAATGCTACACGTTGTCTTACAGGAACATGCTACAGACAACATATTTCGCAAGTACTTCATCTACTACATTGGTTGCCTGTAAGTCAACATGTCGTATTTAAAGTGCTGACAACCAGACAGTAGGCACTACATACTCTCTCAGCACCAACATACATGAGAGAGTTATGTCCTGTTTACGAGCAACATAGGACCTTGAGACCATCATCCGACAAATGGAAACTGATGGTGAAGAAATCATCCAACAAATACGATGCACAAGCCATACAAACATTAGGTGCACATCTGTGGAATGAACTGTCATTGGAACTTCGTGTGCTTGAAGAACATGGAGTTTTCCGCAACAACCTAAAACACTCTTGTTCAAGCGTGAATATGCCCTATGAATTTAAAATTTTAGTGCAAGGATTCCAAGTGCAGATCAGTGTTCCAGTGTATGAATGCAACTACCTGTGTGCAAGTTTTATCCTGTCTAGTCAATTTTAACCACCTTTTCGTTTTACTACTATGTTTTATGTAAAGTGTTTTCCATTTTTTAAAATTTATTTTATAGAGCTGCGGTTTTTTTTTAGGACAAACATTGTACAGCGCATAGAAACTATATATAATTGTGCGCTTTATAAATGAATAAAATAATAATGATAATAATAATATGGTTTTTTGTCCTGTCTGTCATTCTGTCTGAAACTTTAATCTCGACTATAACTTTTGAATGACAAGTACTAGGGTTTTGATATTTCACATGTATGTTCAAGACCGTGACAGGGGGGGGGGGTGCACTGGGTGCAAGTGTGCACCCCCATTTCAAAATGAAAATGCCGAAACCTGGCTCACCCCTACTAAGTTCCGTTTTGGACCCACTGTGGGCCTCCAGACCCCATGAAAATGCTAAAGTCTCTCAGTTTCCTGGGGCTTCGCCCCTGGACCCCTACCAGGACTAGCCTTAGACTATCTTGGAGGCTAAAAGAGCCCTTAGACCCCTTGCCTTGGTCTTGTGCACCCCCCCCCCCATGGAAATTCCTGGTTACGGCCCTGATGTTCCTTATGACAAGACCTTTCCGTGGGTACCAAACTTTTTGACCTCTTGACCTTAAAGTTTGACCTACTTTTTCAAAAACTTTAACCTTAGTTATATTATGACCCCTGGGTCGAGGGCTCTGCTGTGTGGACTGTTAGTCCCCGAGGGTCTCTACAGCCCAGTTGCTATGTACTATGTTACTAGCTTGAATACGGATATGTATTTAATTGCAGTGGTAAATTAGAAATTCATATCAAAATTAAGGATTATCTCCCTCAGGCATAGCTCTGATCCTTCGAATTATTTGGCCCCAATCTTTTGGCACTACATTGATCACTTTAGAGAGTTTTATGTTTCGGGTTTCCAACATTTCGGTTTGAGCATCACTGAAGAGACATAATTTGTCGAAATGCGCATCTGGTGCATAAAAATTGGTACCGTATGATTTATATTTATACTTTTGAATGGTAAGTACTAGGGCTTTGATGTTTCACGTGTATGTTTCTTATGACAAGACCTTTCCGTTGGTACCATAATATTTTACCTCCTGACCTTGACCTTTGACCTACTTTTCAAAACCTTTAACACTGGCTATAACGTTTTTAATGGCAAGAGGTAGGAATTTCATATTTCACATGTGTGTATTCCTTATGACAAGCCTTTTATCTGGTACCAAAATGTTAGACTGTCAGAGTGAAATTAAAGAGAAGAGTTCCGCAACAAGACAGATAACTCTTAACTAAATACTCATAACAAAAGCATTGGGCAAAGAGAGATAACTTTTGGTTCCATCACAATTAGAATCAAGTACTTTATATGTAAGAAAGGCAAAATGCAAAAAAATTCTGTATAGTTTGAAAAAAATGCGATGTGTACTTTGAGAAAAATATTTTATGGAATCAGAATTCAAGGGAAAGTATCTACCAACAGCCAGACGTTCAGAGAGTAGGCCTTACTCTACAACAACACCTTTATATATATACTTTTGATTAAATCCAGTACTATCTCATGACTTGTCCTCTTGATCATTCAATATAATGTAATGAGTACTTTGCGTGACAAACACTTTTAACACGAACATATAGCACGCACATGTATGTATATAAATATATATGCATGTGTAAAAGCTTGCATGGTGTTTCAGTTATTGTGCTAACGAACACCAAAAGACAACTCCGAAGCGCGAATAAAAAGGAGGCCATCGAAATGGTAAGATAATATAACCATTCCCGTACATGGTGTTTTGGCGATTAAATGCTTCCCTATTAGTTCATCAGGTACTATATCTTTTGAATTATCACTGATATTATATGCATGTATTTTCCTCATAATAACGACACTAAGAATTTAATTATTCTGCCTTTTACATTAGCGTCACACAGATTTCCAAACTCCGCCGATTTAATGTTTTTAGCATTTCATTGTTTCTTTAACCTCTTCATGGCGTTCCCTTCTGGAGTCTAGACACTATTTAACTATTGATATCTTAAAATATTATAGAAACCATATATTGTAATAAAGAAAATGAAAAAAAAACTATCTTCATTTTCTTTCTCATTTTAATTTATTTCCTTCTCTTCCTGTGGAGAATAGGGCCCCTGACCAAGTCCCCTCCATTCTGAACTATTTTTCGCTACTTTGGTTGCTTCATTCCATGATCTAAACCCAATATCGTTTCGTTCTCTTTCCACAGTTCTTCGCCACGTCTCTTTTGGTCTACCTCTCTTTCCTTCAGTAGTCCAAGTAAGGGATATCCGTGCATGTCTTAAAACATGTCCAACCATGTCCATCTTCGGTTTTTTGGGGTTTTTTGCGATCTTACTTATCGTTTCCCTACTGTTTCCCGGATTACATCGTTTCGAACCTTTCTGTGGCCAGTGAATTTTCGGATTTAAGCATTTGTGTAAGAAAGAGTACAAATTGTTTGATCAACTTTGTTCATTTTCCATGTTTCACTTTCATAGAGCAGAACTGATACTACGTTTGATTGAAGAGTTAAGTTTTTTGTTCTTTTACTGAGTTGGTTATTGTTCCCTATTGTTTTTAACTTGTAGAATACAGATCTTGCAAGGGATGTCTTCATTTGTTCCTCCTGTTGTTTTCATCATTCCGCCTAAGTACACATATTAGACACTTTTCATTTCCTGTTCTATTACTGTTATACCTTGGATGTTGTTGGTGTTCATCCTCACAACTTTTGTCTTTGCTGCGTTTTCTTGAGTCCCGTGGCTTCAACATGTGCTACAAGTTTATCCGTTTAATGTTGTAAGTAATCCCTGGTGCTGGTAAGTAGTGCTATATCGTCTGCATAGTCCAGGTCCTCAAGTTTGGAGGTCAAATCCATTTCATTCCTGTGTTGCTATTTTCTGTTCTTTGTCTTCATAACCCAGCCTATTGTTAAAAAGAATAGGAAACCAGACATCACACCTTGCTTTACTCCAGATTTTACTTCAAACCATCCAGTTGTTCCATTCCCAGTCAAGACTTCGCATTGGCTGTTGTTTACAATGCTTTTCACTAATTGTATGATCTTATCAGGGATTCCTGTAGTGTTTCATGATCCTTTCATAATGTGTCTTCTATGTAGTTTTTTCAAAAATTGGTGTATTTGCTTTTTATCTGATGTCGTGTCAGCTCTAGTAGCTAGTTCGTTGACGATTTGTATTACACAGTGGGGTTTCCATTCTGAGTTCTGTCATTCTTTCTTCCCCACTTGGTAGTGGTTAACATTCGATTTTAGTTCTTCTTATCCAGTGATATCAATATCTGCTGATGTGGTAAATCTTTCTTTGTTTTTGTTTCCGGTTTTCGGTCAGCAGATTATCATCTTTACTCTCAACATTGGCTCGCTTGCCTCTGTTTTTTCGTACACAGACGTTTTTGTAACGTCGTATACTTCTTTCACATCCAATTGCTTGCAGCTATTTCTGCATTTCTTGCATGCTAGTGGTCAATTCTTTTCCTCTTGTCTTTCCGCATGTTTGTCAGTGTCACTGTATTCCTTTTCTAAATTATCCTTCACTCTTTTTGATCGGTATTTATCAATTCTGGATTTTCTTGATTTTCTTTCAGCTATTGTGCGGCATATCCATTTTTTTATTCTGTTTCTTTCTAGGCCCGAGTATTCTAGTGCTGTTTCGTTATAGGGTTGAAAAGCTATCCCATTGTTTCTATGTTGACGTCTTCTTATCAAGTCACTAAATCTGTTCTTGATCTCGATGGGAATTGTTCTTTGATTTCTGATACTTTGAGATTGTTTATTTATACTGGATTGTTTCCTAGCTACTTTGTGAAGTATTTAGCTTGATTTGGTGATAATGAGGTTATGATCACTTCCAACGTCTGCCCCTCTGTTGACTCTTACATCTTGTATAGATCTTTTAAACTTCCATTTACGCTACCGTATTCGATTTTTGATTTTATTTTGTATACACCATTTGGTGATGTCCATGTATGGAGGTGGATTTTTGTGTGGAAACATCATTTGTTATGGCTAGGTTGTTTATGTCACAGAGAGATACAAATCTCTCATCTTATCCATTTCTTTCACTTGGGGCTCCATGTTACCACAATGCCTTCCAGTTGTTTCCCACTTTAGCATTTGCGTCACCCAACACCAGTACCATATCGTGTTGTGGAGAATGATTCTACCACTTCAGGTAGTTGGTCGTAAAAAAAATTTTGATCTCATCCTCTGTGTCAATGGTTGGCGCTTACACTTGGATGATTGTGGTTTATAATGTGTTGACCAATACTTTGGTATATTGTCACGTTCGGCATTACTTAGTCCATAAAACAGACATTATTTCAATATTTGTCTAGATTGAATAATATATTTTTAATACAAATACGCTGGTCCGCGAGCGAGGGTCTTGAAACAGCATAAATATTGTACGATGGAATTTTCTTGAGTTTTTATTATTTTAGTTATTTATTTTTAGCTCCAACTTAAATTTGCAAAAGAAGAAACATAAAAATAAATATAAGGCTCTTTACTCAAATTCGCAAAAAAATCGACACAAAAATATCCAAATTTACGGTATTAATACCATCGTGAATAGAATTGCACTGTCTTCAGCAATGTAATCATGTGCTTAAAACTACTTTCTCGAAAAACTTTCAACTAGATATGACAGTGTATTAATCTTAATTCATTAAGGTGATGCATACTTTGTCTTATTCAGAATTGTTCAAGCAGTATGAAACTTGTGTTGTCACTGTTTTACATCGGTGTAGCTGTTAATGGCGACTGTGATAATGGAACTACAAAGAGATTGGTTAAAGAACAACTGAAAGCGCTGGAGAAGTCTGTTAACATGGTGGTAGCTGAGTTCCTGCTGCAAACCCAAGTAAGCCTTACTGAGACTGCTCGATTGGTGCTTTTGTCTTGAATGGTCAAAATTTGGGACAATATGTAGAATAATATCAGATCTTTTAGACTAGATAATCAAATCTTTTTACTTTTCAATAATTTGTGGCTTCCTGATTTTGATAATTTTCACACTTTTGTTGGTAAATGTAATTTCTTAACTCAATGCGAATGAATGCAAACAACATCTCAATTTTTATGTAGCAATATCCACCATTATCTGATAATCATGTTAATACTATCAACTGATTTAATATGCAACAGTATGTTCTGATTGCCATTAATTTTGAAATCAAGGTGGACTATTTTGACAAACGTTATGTCACGCGGTTTCAACAGCCTCGTTGCAAGTCAAAATGAGCGACATATTTGTTTAAAAATCATGGTCACATTTTGAATTTACATTTTTATCGCATTTGACAATGATTCCGTTGCAGAGCATAATTACATGTATATATATCTAATGCCATACTGTTAGTACATGTTTTTGGGTAAATGATGCCATTTTAATTAGTTTTTCGCTCTAAATAGTATAAATGACTATCGCTAACCACGAAAATGATGCATGTGACCGAAATATACCACTACGCATGCGTCTAAATTTAATGCGCATTAGCTTCGCTTTGCTTTCACACGGAAAAATTTACATTCACTGAATCTTTGCTTTTACATTTCCTTTGAGATTGACATTGTGTTTATCATCCAATAAATGCATGTTTGTTGCAAACGAATTCGATTCGGCTTTGTAGTGTCACATGTCCGCTTGGTCATTACCAAATATGGAACGATTCCAAGGTCAAAGGTTGAATTAATTGGCTGTTCTATTTACAGTAATGGAATGATCAACATTATGATATTTTAGTACTTAAATCTAGTTTATATATCTATAGAAAGTGCATGAAAATATAAATATAAACAATAAAATGCTTTCTTTGTTGGTTTATTGGGTGATGAAGGATACTAATATTGCAGAAAAAATGTCTTAATCCGCGTGAATTTTTGCTTTAATATTTCCTTTGAGGTTTACATTGCGTGTATCATCCAATAAATGCATGTTTGTTGCAAACTAGTTGGATTCGGTTTTGTAGTGTCACCTATCCGCATGGTCATTACCAAATATGGAGCGATTCCAAGATCAAAGGTTGAATTTGCTGTTCCATTTAAAGTAACGAAATGATCAACATTATAATATTTTAGTACTTAAATCTGTAGAAAATGCATGAAAATATAAATGCGTTAGCGGGTTATGATTTTTTTTTTATGATTATTATTTTTTTTAATGCCAGTTTCCTTAATCATGCAATAAACCAACAAAGAAAGCATTTTATTGTTTAACTAATGCTAAGTAAATATATGGTGCACATCAAAAAACGACGTAAAATTTAGTTTGAAGCAAACTAATGCGCAAATTTTAATTTTCCGTGTGAACACGATTCAGATTTAGTGCTCATTAAATTATGTTTGATGCTAATAAAATTTATCGTGTGAACTAGGCATATGAACGCAAACAATCACAGGGCAGAACGCTGTGTGGCATGTTTCACGATTGTTATGCTGTTTAATTGTACCTGGTTTGTTTACCGATGAAGAAATATAGCTCACGGCGGTTGCGGTTGGTTAACAGGGTATGTTCCCTCATCTCACTCTGGTGTATCAAGCGGTCCCCTTTTCCTGTACCCCTTGTATTTTTCATAAGAATAATTAGATAATCATTGTGTGTTATTTTCATTTGTTTATTTATTGCAGAATTGACGGTGCCTGTAGCTTCCACGCTGAAATTGGCTCTGATGTCACGTACAAAGGCGGTTCAGTCTGGATCTATGACAATGTTGTCACCAATGTAGGAAATGCG
>CAJDSM010001380.1:14103-36580 GCA_903981925.1 Ostrea lurida
GCACATAAATAGTATCTATAAGAACCCGAAGCAATGCTCTTTAATATCTCCATTCGAGTACCTGTGTGGTATCAGAGTTGTTTCTGACAAAATGTATCTTGTATCAAACGACCAGGAAAACTTGCTATTTTTCGGGTGCCGTTTTGTTCAAAACCAATCATCAAAATTATCAATATATCAATCAATCCGTAGTCAAATTAAGTGTATGAAAAAATGGCCTTAAGCAATGCTTCGAAAAACAGACAGACAGTAAATTACCCAATGGCAGCTCATTTTACTACCAAGATCGTTAGGAATGAAGCAATTAGAATTTGTTGAAATACTTTCTTAAACGTGACGTGTTAAAACCCCTGCACACAAAAAACATGTTTGTACGTATACTGTCTCGATTCAAAAACTTATCATATCAGGTCAAGTCTTTTGCGTATTGAATAGGTTGAAGATACATAAACACCACATGCAGTGAGATGGAATTTGCACATATAACCGGAGATATGGCAAGTTGACGATAAGAAGTTGAAATCGTCTTGTTGTCATAAATCTGAATTCTGAGGTGCCGTAATGTTTATGTTTCAATAAAAAAATCAAAGTAATTTAAAGCGGACATGCATGACTCTGTGATAGTCTTTTATTTCTAGTTCGAGGGGATATTTAATTGAAAATCGATATTGTGAATGAAAATCATGATATATGGAATAAAACTTGTACAGTTTAGATTAGTTAATTGGGAATTTCAAATGAAATTGGCAAAATTAACATCGTGTGAACGTTAAATATAGCCCCCCTTCCTCAAGTCGGGTGTAGGGCAATACCGAACCTTCGATAAAAAGCAAAAGCAGGATCGTGTAAACATAGATATGCTTATGAGGACTTTTTAAAGCGAGGCCAAACTTACTGAACAAAAATGTTGATTTTGAGGGTTATAACGAATATTAAGTTTAAAGTTCATCATGTTCGCAAATTCTAAGGTCGCTATAGATGACTTGTTTGCGACTTAAAAAATATACTAAGTCATACGAACCCATTTTCTTTTCTTCGACAACGGGCTCACGGCAGGTGTGACCGTCAGCAAAGGATGCTTACTCCTCCATGAACCTGATCCTGCCCTTTGCTGTGTCGGAGGTCCGTGTGCCTATACACTCGATTTTTGTTTTTGGGGGACTACACAAAAATCTCATACACATGCATCATAAATTGAGACACTTGACCACGCGTACGAGTTTTAAATTTTGAGCAACTTAAATTCATCGATTGTAATTGCAGAATAACCGAAACATTGTCGAAATTAACATACGTGTTATTTTTTACCTCCTAAATCAGTACACAGACTCGTGTTCCGATAAGCAGGGGACTTCTGGGAGCAACACCCAGGTAAGCAGGGCATTCGGAGTAATACTTGCCAAACCACATGTGGCCATTTTCATACATCCCCATTATAGATGTATGTCTGTGTCCGACAGGAAGTAGTTCTTCTCTATAACTTTAAACCCTGTCTGCATGCAACACATGCAATCTAAGCACATACACCTGACTTTGCATTTATTATTATATATTAATTTGACACTTTTAATTTCTTTCGTTCACGTGTAAAATCTTAACGATTATATAGTCTACATCGTCTCAAAGAGATGTTTAATATTTGTGGCTTCCACCTACCTACTGGAGCAATCTCAATATGAGTGAAAAATCTCGACGGGATCGGTAAAACAAACAAATAATCAATCAATCAATCAATAGGCTATAGGACAGCCTCTTGTTAAGTCTCTTGATGTGTTGTTGTTTGAAAATTTTAACTTTAACTAACTTGTAAATTTTTTTAGTGCTTGAATATCATCAATATGTTGGTCATTCTATAGAGCACCGCATCCTAATAACCAAAAAAGGTTGAATATAACGAACATTGAAAACCTCATAAGTCTAAAATGGGAATGCAAAAGTTAAGAATTGGGGCCAAACCGATTGTGGGATTGGGTGCCTAGGAGAGTAAGCGATACCCTGTTGACCGGGTCCACACCGCCCGTGTCTTAATTGATGCACGGTAAACGGAGGTAATCTGACTCCCCAAAATCAATGGATAAAGACGGTCCCGTAATAATTAGTTATGAACATGCCAGACAGGCATTTGATCCCAATGGCAGGATGTAATCCCGGCGAAACTAGAACGATCATAAAATGTCCTTTAACCCTTGAAAACCTTTAAACACAAACATTGATCTGTCGTAACCCTTGGCGTCCCCAATTTTAAAAACCTATATAATGTAATTTAAAAAACTAGATTAAATGAAGAAAGAGAAATGTCTTTTTGACATAAATTAAACGATATTAAAGTGATACCGCATCTCGTTATCATTCCGTCTTCATGTTTCCATTTGATATCGTAGTAAAGAAGTTGATCGAATGACCAGACGCTCGCCATTCATAGAACGTCGCTATCCGCCAATTCGATTATCGAGATTTACGTGACCGATCCGTTGCGTAAAAGTATTATTAAGATTTCTCCATTCCTCCGTAAACAATAAATGTGTGTTTCGTTCATTTCTCAAGCGGATAATGTCCCCGATGGTTGACTGATGTATATTTATTCGCCGAGATTTTTGGAATGGCGGTGCGAGGGAGTCAAGTGGAAGGAATTTTCCTCCGTAAGTAGTCCGCGAACTTCGGTGAGTCCATAGTCGTCATGGTTTGCCAGCCGGTCAACTCCGGAACGTCATGAAAGCCAAGAATCGTGTAGGGCTGTAGCATTTAGAGCTAACCATTATTGTTAAATCCTAGTATAAAATAAATGTTTGTAAAAAGATCATGGTTTCGTTCCACATTCTTAACATTTTTCACGTAAAAGCTGTTTTAGGAATATCATCGAGCATTACGTGTATTTTGTAAAACATCATAACCAAAAACTGAAAGCCCACAGTAACGTAGAAAGCGAGCACGGCGGTTCGGAAGATCTAAGATAATAGGATGAGAACAGATGCTATGATATTGAATTAATTGATATTATAGCACAACATTCCAATTGTGAATGGGAGGCATTGCCCAAATGTCAGCCTCCCGACCATTCGCAGTGCGGCGAAGAGGTTCGTTACGAAATGCTATTCCATAAAGCGCCCGGTTCTCATACTCCCGAACATGATGGCAAAATGGGTAAGCAAACCCAAGAGGGCAAAACTGAAAAATATATTTTCATGGAGGCCGTTGTATGATGGTATATTATGATATATTTATTAGAAACCCAAACGAATTTGCGATAGGCATGGTCCATTGACGAGAATAAAAACTTGCCGGCCAAGAATTATAATCGTCTCGCTTTGGAAATTCGCCAGTAGAAAGAAACCATAATTATATTAATGTGAGGTATCAATAATTTCATTAAGTCGTGCTGAGTGTTAGTGAGGGAATCGATCGACTCACGTTGGGGCAGCAGAGATGTCACAAGTTCACTCCATAAATCATATTAGCCAAATGGACATCCCCATAAATTGAATGATGAATAATTATTTTTCAAAAATGGTAAAACTAGTAAATTGAAGATTTCATTCTAAATAGGCAGAAATTTGTTGCGTTCATATACAATACATATAATATCTCATAGTTGCCTCTAGTGTAGTTGATTGGTGTGCTATTCTCACCATAGTTTGGTATATACGGCATATTGGAAGATTACAAAAAATTGATAAGCTTATAAGTTATGAATCATTGCACATGTATAATGTACATTGCGGATAGGCCTTCAAACTTGCAGCCTATACGCATGTGCGATATTGTCGATAAAGGTTAACTTACATTTGCACAAGACATCATCTACGTAAATCGTCGAAGAAGAAGAAATAGAGAGAAGAATGCAAGAAGAAGAAGAAGAAGAAGAAGAAGAAGAAGAAGAAGAAGAAAGAAAGAGAAGAAGAGAAGAAGAAGAAGAAGAAGAAGAGAAGAGAGAAGTAAAGAAGAAAGAAAAAAGAAGAAAAAAGAAGAATTTAGAAGTAAGAACCCTTAAAGTCTTGGTCGGGCGGTGTGTGTAAAGGTGTGTGCTATGAAAGACCAGCTGTAGATTACTATCATAAGCAGTTGTGTTGTATGAAATCTCCTTTGTTTATGATATGTGGTATTTAATGGGGCTCCTTCCGCCAATTACATTATACCCGAATACACACTTGCAGACGGGATCTATCCCCCCCCCCCCCCTAGCGATTTCGCCATACATATTTTCAACGGGTGCCTATTGCGAACGGATCTACGACCAATTCGCAATTATAGTATACACGGATGCACATTGCAGACGATCTTATCCAGCGATTTCGCGAATACTATATACATGTAAACCATTGCAGACGGGATTTCAGTGATTCAGCGAATACATTATACACGGATGCACGTTGCGAAAACGGATCTATCAGCGATCGCGAATAGCATATATCATTAAAACACATTGCGGACGGATCTATCAGCGATTCAACGATAATAAATACACGAATACACATTGCAGACCGGATCTATCAGTGTAGCGAATACTATTTCACGATGCACGTTGGAACGAATCTATCACGAATTCCGGAATACATTATCACATCGGCTGCGGATCTATCAAGCGATTCGCGAATACATACACAATTTACACTCGATAACGGAATTATATTCACATTTCGCGAATATTCCATCGGCGATGCACTAAATAGCGGTTGTGAAACGGATTCCATTTGCGAAGATTCTCACGATAGCAGTTTTATGTTTTATCAGAGCCATTTACGGCGTTCTGATATTTTTTTTATTATGCTATTCCATGTTGAGATATTTAGCATATTCTTGGATTATATACTTTTATATGTTATACAGTGTATCTATAAAAAAACTTAATGTCGATCACTTGAAAGCATTCATGTGCAAAGGCAATGCAGAAGTAACGTTCGAAATTTTATATGTGTAGACATGGATTGTTAAATTGCCTTAAAAAATGGTATAGTCAAGAGACTTTAGAAATGATGCGCTGGTAAGATCTTCGAGTCAAGAGAAGTTCTGATCTTATCAGTCGCAATTAAGTATGGGAATTTGATTATCACGAAAAATCCTTGGCAGTTTTATAACACTATACTCAAATCATGAATACAGCTATTTGCATAAAAGTATCAACTTATCATGAAGAAATATAATTTAGTATGATTAATAAGGTCTCTATTTTTTCACTGACATTAAAAATAGTAAATTTTACCTAGGTTTTTAGTTTTCAGTTTTATTGGCACATTACATGTACTTTGATTCCATTTTTTTAAGAGCAATAAAGGCAAAGATAAAAAACAAAACAATCCATTTCCATAACCCCTATAAAGAATACAAAATTAATCGTATGGCAAACATGTCAGATCAGCATTTGCGCAATGGCAAATGTATTTGTCAAACTAGATCTGTATATACGACTATGTATTCGCCGAAAAGTGAATTCAAACCTTGTAACACAGCTTGTTTGTTCTGTTAGCCTGCCTTCGATTTAAAAATTGATCTATACGCAGAACAAGCTCTTTTCGTATCGAACGAACACCATATGCAAGGTATAGTTGTATTGGAAGTTGGCGACGAAGAAGCTAAAATTAGTGAAGCTTTTAATGAAGTTGGGTTTGTTAGTTGCCGTTAACGGTTCCTTGTTCCTCCTGTCATAATTGTGTCTAAAACAGCCAGTAGACTTTGATTCTCGCGCATAAACTGCAAGTGCGCATCATTCCGATGATTTTAAATGAAATCTCTCTCTCTCCTTCTCTCTCTCTCCTCTCTCTCTCTCTCTCTCTCTCTCTCCTCTCTCTCTCTCTCCTCTTCTCTCTCTTCTCCTCCTCTCTCTCTCTCTCTCTCTTCTTCTCTCTCTCTCTCTCTCTCTCTCTCTCTCTATATTTTATGCTGCATCTTTTATCTGAGGTTTTAATGGGTTATTTGTTAGTTCCATTTACAAAAACCCCGATCGATGGCCTCATCTAACATTTTTGGTTTGCGGTGTAAACGAACTCTGCGGAAAGAACTGCTTCAGTTTGAAAGTGTATCGAATTGAAAAACTTAAACCAGACGAAAGTTATTTAATTTTCTACATATAATTGCATTTTCGGAACAAATTACATCTACATGAAAATCTGTTAATCGTGTAAATAGCATGTTGATACGGTAAAGGAATCGTGAACTTTACATTCTGCAACGTCATTGGTGTTTTGAATGAGATATATAACAAAGAAAAGTTCAAGTTGTAAAGAGAGAATTGTACTATAAAAATCAAGGCTCTATAAACTTTAAAGGCTTCCAACATGTTTGTACACAACGGAATCACGCATTTTATTTTTTACTGAATTCAATCGATAGACGAGTCAATAGATTACGGGAAAAAATGATGCAAAAATTATTGCAGAGTCGATTGTCTCGTAATCTTTTGCAATATTCACCAATGTTCGCCCTATTAAAATTCAATTAAGGGTGTTTAAGTTTTTGGAACTATGGTCTCGTATTGTGATGTAATTAAAACAAATCACAGCACTCGTGTGTTTACTTGACCAAAGTGCCCATCAAACAATGGTATATGTAACATGTAAATATTATTAATACCTAGCTTCATCAAACTATGCATAAATACCGTGTGAGAATTATTGAGAAAGTTATCAATTGCTTCCGTTTCACAAACATTGTTTGAAAATTAATCGAGTTTTGTTGATATATGTGTAACTTGATTTATGAGGCGACTGTTCTGTGGTCGCATATCAGGTGGTCATCGACTTCACGGACACAGGAATTCCCCTTTGTGCGGAGGCTTTCACATTGCAGCGAGACTTCGCGAACAGGTCGGCATTAATCCGCTCACCTCAGCAGACGTATCTTACCTTCACTTATATAAGAGTAACAAGATCCTCCAGGATTCACCGAGAGTCACGGACAAGTTAAAATAGCTTTTGAAAAAGCTTAGGAGAGTCAGTGCAGTAGATTATTCTTATTTGAGAGGATGAGTGCTTAGTTTTTTTTTGTTTTTGTTTTTTTATTTTATTTTATTTATTATATCATGATTTCTCTTTAAATTAATAAAATAAAAATAGTATAAAGAATTGAAATGATAGCATCGAGCAGTTCAAGTGTTAGTCATTTGAAAAGTGTTTATTTATGTTAAATGGTATATACAGAGGCGTAGACTTGATTTTGAGGGGCACACTAAAATACAATCACAGAAAGTTGTATAGTCTAAACGCACTAACTAGCTGCTGATGTTTCTGAAATTGTGTGATTATCCTAAAGAAATGTTTTCACAATTTCTTATGAATTCCATTAACAGCTTCATTACGGTGGATTTGAACACAATTTACTCATTTCTGCGTTCAATTTTTCCTACTGTTAAAGAGGTGTGTGTATGTGCGCTGACAAACTTTGTGACGGACCCACAGACAGGCCAAAAACCAATATGTCTCCCCACTAAAGTGAAGGGAGGAGGCATTATAAACCAAGCTTTGAAAGCAGAAAAATACAAATCATTAAATATTTGTGTAAAGGGTATATAATTTCCTCGTGTAAATAAATGTATTGTCTTTGATTGTAAAACATCTTTTAAAGTCTTTTACGAAATTACTTTGCATACAGACCCTTAAAATAATCTAATGCTAAAAGATGTACCCGATTATAGAATATATGTGGAAGTCTCACATAGCTGTACGCCAAGCCGTTACACATCTAATTATAGAGCGCACGCGTTTATGATTTTCTGTAAACACGTGTACCCCGGTGTTACCTTGATGACGCGACTTTTTAATAAGAATGATTTTACCCAGGATTCCAATCTACGCATGCGCATTTGAAGGCTTTAAACTCAGGAAGGTTTAACTCACAACAAATAGTCAGTCAGTGCCGGCACTGATTAACAAGATCCTCCGAGGATTCACCGAGAGGAGGTTGACCGGAAACTTGATAAAAAAGATAATAATAAAACCAATATCTGAACTCTGAAGAATATACAATTTATTGTTACATAATCAACCTAATCGACATTTTAATTTCGATATTATTTCTAATTATAAGTGTGACAAAAGTAACTCTGTTACTTTGTTTACTAGTCAGGTGTTACCTACACAGATCTGACGTTTACAGACAAGGAGGGTCATTGTCCTAGTCTCACCAACATCATAGATATGTGTGTCAAACGAGGGCGACATTTATGGTTCATCTTTATGGTTCATACAGAACTAATTCAGAGGTGGGGTCCAACAGCTAGGGTGAAAGTGAATAGGAGAAGGGAAGGGAGGCGAAGGATAGTAGAAAAAAAGAGAGGATGGAGGGAAAGAAAGGAAAAGGATGAGGGGATAAATGGGAAGGATAGCAAACGAGACACTGAGAGAGAGAGGGGGGGATTAATGGGGAAAGGATAGAAAAGAGAGAGAGGGGTTAAGTGATAAGGATAGGAAGAGAGAGAGGAGATAAATGAGAAAAGGATAGAAAAAGGGATAGGGGATAAATGTGAAGGATCGGAAAAGGGGAGGGAGTATGTGAAGAAAACGAGAAGATAAGAAGAGATATGAAAGTGAGGGAAGTAGGAAAAAAGAGTTGGAATGAGAGGGTGATGAAGTGGGAACAGAAATGGGGGGGGGGGATAGATATTTCTATTAACGACCATTTTCTAAATATTATATTTTTATTAACACACCCTACTCTTTACAGTTATTTGGAAATCGTAAGGCTAAAAAAAAAAGCCCGATAGTCAAACGGAAATAAATGATGTTCGCATAAGTTTCAAAATTCTGCATGCATGTGATGTAATTATCAAAAATCGTATACAACTGTTCAATCGACGAACGATGGACAGTGCAAACCGATCTGTTTATTTGCTTGTTTGTCTATTGTTTAAAAATGCAATACTGCGTATATCTAGATATATCTTCACATCCCTCTGTACATAATAAAGAACGAAAGGCCCATGGGCCACATCGCTCACTTGAACACTTTGCTTAATGGAGAAGAGCAGTAGTTTGGGATTTACAATGTGCCACTATTCAAAGGTATGGGACTAAAATTAGCCTGTAATCTTCCAATACCCATAAATGAACATTTATCAATAAGAAAATAAGACAGAAAACCATATATGATATATGTAGGTTGGGGTCAGGCATAGCCTCCAAGGGCCCTTTTATTATGTTCTCTTAAAACTGTCTTGATACAATGAGCTAGAAAATATAAGGTTGGAAGGTGGGGATCTCAATAGATTTCAAGATTTTAAACATTTTTTAAAATGGTGGGCTCATGCATGACCCCACGGACCTCCACATATGTGTCAATAAACTTGTCCCAACACAAGGAACAAACAAATCTTTAATGTATCATTTTAGGTTGGGGATTTCAATACTTTTCAAGATATTATATCATCTTTAATAGGGTGGGGTCAGTCATGACTCCAGGGGTCCTCCATATATATGTGTCAATGGATTTGTCTCAACACAAGGAACAAGGAAATATATGGTTTGAGGGTGGGGATCTCGATAGTTTTCAAAATATTAATCAAATTTTAAAAGGGTGGGGTCAGTCATGACCAAAAGGGCCCTCCAGATATGTTTCAGTGAACTTGTCTCAACACATGGATCAATAAAATGTATGGTTTGAGGGTAGTGATCTCAACAGTTTACAAGATATTCTAATGGACCATCCTGCGGAATTTAAGAACAGTTACGACCCTCAACTTTATCTTCCTATTGTGGCCTCCATCTTGACCGGGGGAGGGGGGTACCATTTGAACAAACTTGAATGCTTCCACATTGATTTGACAACCTATGTAAACCTATGATAATCTTTAGTCCCCTACTATGGCCCCACCCTGACCCCGGGACCACCATTTGAACAAACTTGAATCAACGCTATACAATACTTTCATCTTAATTTGGCAAACTGTGCACTTGTTCTTGAGAAAAAAAAAATTGCACAATATTTCCCTAGATAAAAACCTACATGCTAAATTTTGGTCCCTTATTGTGGCCCCATCCTAACGTCTTGGGCCACCATTTGTACACTATATATAGATACTTTCATGGTAATTTGGCAAACTGTATACTTACGAGGGACTTACGAGATTGATCACTGTTCGTTATCTTTGCATATTATACATACACACTATTCTTGAAAAGACGACTTTTTAAAAGACGTTTTCCTATGTAAACTTTGGTCTCCTATTATGGCCCCATCCTGATCCCGGGGGCCACCATTTGAACAAATTTAAATCTTCACTATATAATGATGTTTCTATTTTCATATGACAAACTCTCCTCTTGCAGTTCTTGAGAATAAGATTTCAAAAGATACTTTCCAATATAAACTTATATTAAACTTTGACCCCTATTGTGGCCCCATCCTACCCCAGGAATCATGATTGAACAAGCTTGAGTCTCCACCATACCAGGAAACTTTCATATAAATTTTAGCTTTTCTGGCGCAGAGGCTCTTGAGAAAAAGATTTTCTAATGACACCACCCTATTTTGGCATCTTCGTGATTATCTCGCCTTTGATGGGGGCCTGGTCCTTCATTTGAATAAACTTGAATCTCCTTTATCCAATGATGATTTGTACCAAGTCTGGTTGAATTTGGTCCTGCGGTTCTGGAGAAGTCGAAATTGTGAAAAGTTAGCAGACAGACGACGGTTCAGGTGAGCTAAAAAGCAAAATTAAAAGCAATATCGATTATCTGTAAAAATGCAGTTCTGGGGGGAAAAAATTGTGATAGACCAGAGATCTAACCAATAGAATAAAAACGATCATGTACATGTAGGTCTTACGTCAATGTACCCGAACATTGCCTGGAAATTCTGTTATAAGAAAGTTCACACATATTTATACATTTCATTTGTATCAAGACATGCCTTCAAACATTTATGAGCGCCTCATTGGAACTGAAAACTCCAGACTTTAGAAGCCTGTCTGTTTACGTAGTCATACTAGGTTGTCGGTCAGTTCGATCCTCGGTGATTAATATTTCTTCATACTTCCAATGCTATCGTTTTTGATCTTCATGTTATCAGAAACATAAATATTGATATAAAATGAAAAATTATATTGCCCCTCTAGACGAAAAGTAAGCGCTTTCAGAGTGTGGATGAAAAGTAACTCTGACCATTTTAATACAACATTCAAGTTTATTTAACAATCTATTTGTTTCTCGAAATAGATTATTTTATACAAAATATTTCGTTGAAATATAGTTCACAAAGACAGAGTTTATATGTTGATTACATCTATAGAGCGAAACGTTTGATTACGGATATTAACGGAATTCGAAATGGCAAGGTTTGTAAGCAAGCGGACTCTGTTGAAGCTGTGAGTTTGCTTCTTCACTGGCCAAGGTGTTTCGGTCAACTTCGCCCCCCCCCCCTCAAATGTATGGAAAGAGAAGTGGACCTATTATCCTTGGCTAGTAAAGATGGTGAGTTTGCAGTTCGAACGAAGCTTTATGTTTGACGGTATGTATTGACTCAAGTGTAATGGGAAAGTAATTATGTAAGGAAAAAGAAAATATTAAAATTTCAAGACGGAGATTTAGAGTGAAAGGTGCATCTGCATCTTACTCATCTATTTTACCCACCTCGGGAGATCTAGTTATGTAGCTAGTTTCTAACAAGAAAAGTGTATTTATAAATGATTCAGACGATGTTCTCTACAAATTGCAATGGTAGTTACATGTATTTCCGCGTTGAAATTGTAACCAAAGCGCGTATGAATACCGATAAAAATAGGACGTCTGTTTTAACAGCTTGGAACCCCGACAGAAATGAAAGCATAAGAAAACACTTCATTTTTGAAAAGTACACAAATGTATGAACTTCAACGCTTCATGTGCGGATGCTTTTCATGAAGCGCTTATGTGACACGTGGCAGTTCATAACTTCATGAATTTTCAACAACACAAAAATATTCTTAATGGTGTCACAAGTGATAGTACAGATAAAGGCATATACGTATGTAACTTCTAGAGAAATTACGCATTTATAGTCGTAATAGAGGTAAATATTTTTCAGTTGTCTGTTGAAGATTGGGTATGTCAATAGATTACAAATGAAATACATGTTCTAAAATGACTCCTACTCCAGCCTTGAAATCAATCTTTATCCAAATCAATGCAGCAATCGTCTTCTCACCCCTAATATGGCCAATATCGATACCATGCTTTGTCTGATAGCAGAATATACTCTTTCACAAGTATTCTCTTGGTATTTGGCGCCAACATCGGAGAAATGGAACACAAGTTCAACTTAATAAACCATTTTGCTTTTAACGAATTGATTAAAGAGTCGCTGCCTATGAATCTATCACGATTCTCAGAGATAGCTTATCATCAATTCGTCACAGAAAAGCTCCAATTCGCGATGTCAGGCGACTGTTTGCGTACGGACCAAGGAAATGCCGACCACCATGTTTTTGGTGCGTTGAGGCTGGATGCCTTATCTCTCATCGTAAGATAACCGAAACCATGTTTTAGGGCGAGGGTTGTTTTGTTATTCCCGCATGTGAAAATTAGTGAATGAAATATTTGTTGGAAGTATCTAATTAACTCCGAATACATATTCACTGCCACTTGCGTGCCCACCCCACCGTTACTATTCTTGTTGATGACGCTTGAGCAAAATTAATATCTCTTTCTCAATTTCATACAACATACCTTTGAAATTTTTTTACAAAAAGTATGATTGCATGTAATGTACTCCATTTTGTAAGGCATGTGTTTATGATTGATATCAATTTACTTCCTCTTCCTTGTGTTCTCGGAAACGACAGTCCGATAACAGATGACCTTGACGACAATAATAAAGACCATAAAAAGTAATCTCCTATCATATTTACACCAATGTTCGACTGTTTGCGAAGGATAGAAGATCAAGTTATAAAGATGAATTTGAACAAAAAGTTGAAGATAAGGTTGGCAAATATTGTCTCTTGCCTTTTATTAGCTTTTTTTTGTCTTAGGGCGTGGAGGTATTGTTGAAAAAAGAAAATCATATAGCTTTACGTTTTGTTGTATTGTTATAAAAATAAATATATTTCGAATATTTTTTGAGAAAACATACTAGACATAACACCGGAAGTTTCAAGGATCGATTTACACATAGCTGTGTTCTATGCATACGCAGATTAGATGTTTTAAGATTAATCGATAAAGGGGTTCAAAAAATCAATCTCAGATTAGATGCAATTTAGTTTAATTCTTACGAATGAAATTTTGGTATTCGAACCAGGGGCAGTAACTCAGTATTCTTCTTAGCAATAATCTGGATAAAATCCCGCCTTGTATAAATAGGAAATTCATTCTGATATTAAGATTGAATTTAGAGGGAAAATCCGATTGATGACTCGGAATTCGTCAACATTACCGGATTTAACATGATGTCAATCTAACTAACCGACAGAAATGGGACACATTTTTCCTATTAAGTCTTCAAATTCAGATTTATCGATGTAAAGTGTCTCAACTTTTACGCTCCCTTTATAGTCTTGATAAGGGTAAACATAATTACTCGTTTTCTTTCTTGTGTTCAATCAATTTTCCTGCAGAGCCCACCGCGCACCTGTCCACGCTCAAGGTGCCCCCTGTAGATTGTTCCAGCTGTCGGGAGACACATTTTTAACCGTGTCTGTTCAGCAATACTCTCTCCATCTGCTCTACCCCTGGACTTCTGATCACAGGTATTAAGCGGGACACGTCGGAGAAATTCCGCCACAGACCTCGTTCTGGTTGACGTAACAGCGGCGCGGGCCAGCTGTCGTATGACGGAATTCGAGCGTGTATTGGCTGTTTCAATGTTACCTGTGAGACAGGTGATCCCATGTTCATTCTTGTTTACACACAGCGCCAGTTAAATTTCAGGAAGTCATCGCTTTGATTCCGTTTTCACACACCTGTTGTCGAATTTCTCAAGGCTAGTTCATTTTAGCAATACGAAAGCTAATACTATGTAATGATTTATAAAAGTATGAAAAAAGAATTCAATAACATGTAATCTTTTAACATTTATTCTATTGTAAAGCTGATTTAGTAAATGAAACATAATACGAACTGGCTCATAAAAAATGGTAAAAGACGAACAAATATTCCGATTAAGTTCCAATTTCGTGCACTCCCAAACCATCTCTCAGTACTAATGGGACAAACAAAATCAAATTATACAGTGCCCCGTTTTCTTTTTTCTTGCCATCTGTGTAATCCCTAAAAAGGAATGTTTTTTATCGTGCGCTGATCGGTCAGTACATCCAATTCCCAAGAGGGAATAGCAAGTATTTCATTATCGTTCCATTGTTCTCTGTCACTAATTTCGTGTAGCGTTGGTCCATAATTCCTCAAGTGCTGACAACGGAGGTTTTCCACAACCCCAGTCGACCCAGATCTTTTTATACATATATATACACGAAAAAAAAAACCCTTGTCGATACAGGAAATTGGAAGTCCTACATCAAATGATTGCTTTGATAAAAGGTCCCTTGTGACCCTCTCCAGGGCAGAATGGTATAACAGATGATAAAGTACGCAAGTCTCATCAAGAGAGAGTTACAGCTAAAATAAAAGTACCAACTTTCTTAAAACCACAAAACTAATAGTCTTTCGTTGACGTAGCGAAACCATCTCTTGGCATGCTTTGTGATATTGACCTGTAGACTGAGTAGAGACAATGTGTAGTATCTACCGACCCTGTGCAAAGCAATTCTTAATAATAAAATTACATGTATCAACATCGGGTATATGTAAAACACTCAAACGAGTAACAAGAAACAACGAAATGCAAAACAAGAACACAAATATATTTAATAAGTTTGAATATTAAACAAGAGGCACACAGGCTTTATCGGTCACTTTTAAAGTATCAGAGCCCATAGGACATCTCATATTTTGCATTTATGCCTTACTATGGAATCTTTTGTTCAAATGTTACAGATGTACCATCTTTCTAAATATGAATTTTAAATGGAAACCATATTGCTACTTTGATATTTAGTGCTCTTGACCTTTTGCCACCAAATTCAATAGGGACAGTCTTCATCCCATGGACAGTCCATATGTATGATATGGTGACTCTAGGTAGAAAGGATGATGCTCTATAGAGCCCGGAAACTATATTGCTACTTCGAGTGTTCAGTGTGCTTGACTTTTGGCCTTTTGACTCCACATATTCGTCCCACGGGAACTCCATACGTTCGATATGGTGACTCTGGGTAGGAAGGATAAAGCTCTAGAGTCCGGAAATCACTGTATCTACAAACGGAAGGACAAACGGACCGAACAACCCAATTCCAGTATACCCTCCCCCAACTTTGTTGGGGGGGGTGTTATAATTAATATCATCAGCATATCAATAGCATTAAAGAAGTTTTTCCAGTGTTTTACATGTAAACACTATGTGCCAAGTTTGGCCCCCACCCTGGGGTCAGAACCCCTAAATTTATAATTTAGGTAGAGACCTTCCTGCTCTATATGCATTTTGCTTTTCTTACACATGTATGGTTGTAGAGAAGAATGTTTTTGAAAAATTTGTCACTTTTTGTCTCCCTCCCCAGAAGGCCTCAAGGGTGCAAGAGTCCTGTAATTTAAAATTTATGCCCCCCCCCCCCATGTCCTAAAGATTCTTGATAATAAATTTGAAAAGATTTAAGATTACATTGTGATTACATTGTAAATGTCTTTAAAAGATTTTATTAGACATAAAAGTAGCAAAAGCAAATAATAATTCTTAGTTAATGATTCGTAAAGTGGTAAAAGGACTATTGTAGATTTAGCTCATTATTGAAGTGATTACAAAGAATATGGGTGAACATTTAGCGAGAAACGTGCGTAAGGGTGAGTGGATAGGGAGCGAAGACAAAAATAAAATCACTCTCCAACAGAGCTAGAATTCAACAACTAGTTATAAAGTATTCAAATTTACCAAATAATGTAAATGAGAAACACGAGCAATATTCAATTATTCGAAACATTGGAATGTGAAAATGGGAACACAATCAAAACTGTCATACAAGGTGTGTGGGTCGACTTTCCATTTTGTGTTTGTTTTGGTTATGAAATACTTATATTTAAAAAAAAACCCAGCCAAGTTTATTCTTCAGTCTTCCAAAAGATGGAACAATGGCCCATCGTAGATGGAAGATGTAAAAACCTTGTACAAGATTTTGCAAAAATATTACAAGTCTCTAACTATGAAGACGTTATGCATGGTCTAATTCCCCATGAATGTAGCAAAAAGGGGTAGATCATTTCGATACCTCTAATATGTTCTTTTTGTTTTCATGTCATTAATGGCTAATATATGTATTTTCTATTTTATCACCGATATTTTTAATGCCTATTTATTGTTGAACAAAAAAATGTCATATATCAAATTACCACGAGAAAACAATATATAAAATATGTTTACAGTATGGATAATTTCGTTGAATAGAAAATTTCATCGCCTTGCTCATCCATCTTCTTTATTATCATTAACAATTTTCATTTCACCCAGTAGCAGCATTAATTGTACAGTTGTAGTTAATTCAATCTGTCAAGACCTCACAGGTTTCCCAGCGTGTAAGGAGAGCACAGGTAACAATTTAGATGGTTCGGTATCTGTCATCTAACATCAACATCAACTAAAGACCCACCCCACCCCCACCCCTATGTATTTCTGGTACTAATCAAAATCAAAGTCGTTTACGTTTCACTTTTCGCAATAATGTCTAAAGGTTTGTAAATTACCAATATCTTTATCGTCAAGTTTCAGTTCAGTTACGAGAGTTTTATGAACCCCGTCCTATTTTTGTAATCGTCAGCTTGAGATGTGGAAGTGATGGAGGTTATTTTCCCACGTCACGTGGGACCTGGGGGAGAGGTCACGTGGGATCCAGGGGAGAGCTGTGGACGACGCACTCCTTGTAATTGATATTAAATGTGATCTCTCTTTTATTTAAATAGACCACTAAAATACAGATGTATATACATGTACATCTTATTTTGTCCAACCTCAGTAGCCGCGCGGGGCATCCACGGTCCCCAACAAAGTTTCGTCTTGGACCTAATGGGGCTTTAAGGCAATACCCAACCTTTCATTCCCCTTCCCCTTCAGAAATCCCTGGATCCACGACTAGAAACCCACACTCGATGTTCGGTTCGACTGCTAGTAAAATGTGTCCTGTCTCAGGTGACAGGGGGGGGGGGGGTATTCCTTGGGGTGTGTTACAAAGAGCATCTGCTGTCCCGCGCAATATTGGCAAACTGTGGTAATCCTTGATTCCACCACCTTCAAAACAAGAGAATAATTCGAATTCTCCATCTCTATTTACAGGTAATACCCATAGTCCTAATTGCGACTTATGTCGCGCATTATCCACGGAAATTTATTGCTATTGCAAACGGAGCGAATTGGCCGCCGCCAACGCCAGTATAGAACATCATGTAAAGAGTATCTTTGAGTGTGCAGATGGTTAATGAAGGTAAAGACAATTTTATAGCTATGGCAAAATAAAATGTCCATCCTGTTATCTTTGTATCATAGATGACCCATGGAAATCTCCCTCCCTTTTCTCGGACCACCAGAGATTTTCAATGGTATTAACAAGGCATTGAATAATACAAAATTACGCAAGTTAATCCTGTCTCGTGAGACACGTTTATTTATCTTCTAAGTATTATTTGATTTGCGATATCGTTGTTTGATTTCTGTATGTGAGACATCGTTAGTCTTTAATTTCACTCTCGGCTTTCTATGAAGCCAATTAGCGCCGATCGAATACACGGTGTAGTAACGCCGCCGGGGAATACACAATGATCGCCCGTCTAAGTATGACGTGGACAAGTGGTCATTGAAAACCGAATCGTATGGCCCCGGGATCAGGAAACAAACTTAGACAAAGTCAAAATTTCAATCACCTTTAAAATATCTATTTCTTGTAAACTGAAAGTCTTCATTTGCAGACACTAGAAATTTGATTAAACAATATTGATAATGAATAACAATTTTATTTTGGAGTGATTGACTTCATAAGCATTTCATTGCAATACTAGTATTCAGATTTTGACTTTTAAAGCTAAAGTTTCATGATCCTGGGTCCTGATGTGTTTTAGCTAAATGAACAAACCATTCTTTGAGAAAGAATTCCACGTCATTTTGTTAACAAAATAATAAAGGCCTGCCAGATGACACGTAATAAACATTAACAATTTATATTATATTTTTGCTACCATGCCCTTGTGCAGACATGTACTTTTTCTTACGAACTGACAACCAAATTCAAGCGGAACTCCAATCCCCCACTCCCACCCCCTATTTACTCCAAAGTGTGTCCCATTGATTGTCCAATTCATAGTCAATTAATCATTCTTATCTTGGTTTTTATTCCTGGATAAGAAATTTAAGACACCCCCCTTCTTTTTTTCTTTTTGTAAAAACGCTGCGTTACAGTCTGTGGTTGTGGAAACATTTTGTTAATATCTAAAGACACCTAGTCTTTGAAAAGGGCTTTAAGAAATCTCCTGTTATAATTGCAATTATATAATGTAAATTTTGAGTTATTTATTTCCCCAAAATTCGTGATCTCCCGTGGGTATTGCATGCTAATGCGTCAGAATTTTTTTTTTCGATAGTAGCAATACACATTGTCCCCGATTTGTTAACGGCTTCGGCAGTACTATGATAAGCTGTGGTTTATCTTCGCGTGGATTAGCCGCATCGTGGTGGAGATTATGAAACAGCGGAGATTATCGGTCGAACGCAGGGTGGCGAAAATTTAATTTAGACATTAATCTTTTCAAACTTCAAAGCTGGCGGTGGAAGAAATACAACATTTTGATTGCCGAATGGGCTGACTTGAGTAAGATAGCGTGATTGAAGTTGGGGAGAAGGATTTATGATGCACTGATGTTTATTGAAATAGGACTGGCACAGAACGCTTCTTCTCGGAAATTTCCTATTTATCCAAAAAGGAATACATGTTTTCATTTTTGTAGGTCGATACGATAACGCCTGTTATAATTTTTCAAACAAAGCAAACTCGAACGACACATCGATATCGATTCGATTGCTGCTTGGTGTCCTGATCAAGTGTTTTCAAACGCAATTTCAAATTAAAAGTTTAGATAGTACTCCTTAAAAACGAAGGGCCCAGCAAGGCCCCCGGTGGATCCAGGACCGGCAAATCAGGGGGTTAAATTATCGCAAAGTAGCGGTGCAGTGCAAAGTGCGATAACTCTAAGAAGAAAAAACGTAAATATTTCCTGTCAGAGTTGTCATTCTTTCGTAGACTCCAACCGTTGCCTCTACATACAATATAGCTGGAGTGGGGAGGTGGGTCAAGAAACAAAGTGCGGGGGTGTAGGCGCAATAAATGTTAGGGCAACACTTATTCCTCAGGGATTTTTCAGTCATGTTTGGGGGATTCAAAATAGTATTATAAATCTTTGTCTGGGATGATCAATTTTATTAGCCCAAGGAAGGTGCAATGATTTTGTACGGAACCAAGTCCTAGGTCCAGCAACAACGCAGTTGTACACAATGTTCAACCTGTAACACTTCAGAACGCGAAGGATATATCCTTTATTGCGCATGTCTTCCAGATTGTGGGGGGAAATTATAAATATAAATCTTCTATAATAATATCCCCTTTGAAGTCATTCTGATAACGATGTCAACACAATTTGGTCCATATGTGCGGGATATTTACAATGACATTGTATACATTTACGAATAATGGTACAAAATGTTACATGGATAATTGACAACGTGTTTTGAATCGAACATGATGAGGAGGACTGTTGTTTCCAGTCTTGTTGAACAAAAACTCATGACGGAGGATCAAAGCTTCAAATGTAAGCGTTTAGTACATGTACCCGAAAATGTAATTACCATACCTACAAAACTTCATTAGATACACACTCCTTCCACACAGTCGTGAAGGGAATTTCTGTTTGTCTCATGCAGCATGTGTTTTTGCATTCTCAATTACCAATACACGATAAACAATTATCACCAGGAAATACTGCACAGGAACAAGACGGAAATTCACATCAATACAGTGCAAAATGAGGATTTTTTTTAAATCAAGAGCCTAAATTATTACTACTAGTATGTAATGAAGAGACTTGTCTACTTCACATGAGGTTAAACTGCTTTTCATTTAGTCATTGGTGCACTCATTGGTTTCCTCCTACTTATGGCGGCGGTGATGCTAGTGCTTTGTCACAGTCAAACACCGCCCATGTAGAGTATATAAGCAATGGAAGATGATGATTACTGACCAATCCTATAAAATATTCTACCTTAAGTGAAGCGCAAAATTAAACGGACCGCTGGATATCCCAGTGGTGGGACCAGGTGCGTAGGAGAAGTAAACACCCATTGTTGACCGGTCACACCTGCCGTGAATACTCTATCTTGATGAAGTAAACGAGTAATGCCCATATTCGACATATTATGAAAAAGAGCGGTTTAGCAATTGGTACGAGACACATCATGTACAACATTAGAGCCAGTGGTAGCTTTATTAGCAATTAAGACAATTAAATACGACCATCTAACTTGTAAAACGCTGACTTTACTGTAGTATCACCATATAACTTGCAAAACGCTGACTTAACTGTAGTATCAACTTTTTTGTCAGTAGCCTGCATGTATTCAAGAATTGATCATACGTAGAACATGACCTTGCGTATTGATGAGTTGCAAGACATAAACACCATATATGCAAGTGATAACAGAATATTGCTGAACAAACAAGTGATCTGTGAGCTTCCCAAACCTTGATTTTAATGGGAAGCTTGTTTGGCTTTTTACAGATGAAAATGAGTCAATCTTTAGAACTTTAGGCAATTTCGTATCTAAACATTGTAGATAGCTGTATGAATATGATTTAATGCATTTAACTGTTCTGTTATGTAAAAATGTGTTGCTTGTCAACATCAGACATGAGGAGGACTGTTTTATATCCCAGTATACTTTTTGAGGATTATGCATTTCCTAGAGCACTGTCCCTTGACGTCTCCTGTTGACTGGCACTCTATACATTGTTACTTTGTTATTCATAATATATTTACCCATGTACATCCCAACACTTTGTTCACTTCTAAATGTACATGATACTTGTACATTGATATAACGGTATGTTGCTCGTCTACATTAGACATTAGGAGGAATGCTATCTTCTAATATGGAAGATATACTGACAAAGTTTGTGCATTTTCTAAAGCACCGTCCCTTGATGTCTCCTGTTGACTGGCACTTTATATTTTATTAGTAATTATGGTATATTTACCCAACTCGTACATCCCAACATTTTGTTTTTTATTTTCTTTTTAAATGTATATGATATTACTACTTGTACATTGTTATGATAATAGTGGTTGTATGTGGTTGCTTGTCTACATTAGACATGAGGAGGAATGCTATCTATCTTCTAATATGGAAGTTATACTGACAAAATTTGTGCATTTCCGAGAGCACCGTCCCATGATGTCTCTTGTTGACTGGCAACCTGCTAACCTTAATCTTGCATGTAGTTATAAAACAATGTTTACATGTAAAAGTATGTCAAATACCCCAATGTTATTAATTACCATTATTTCCTCTTATAATGTATATAAGTACATGTATGTGTTACTTAGCTGCTGATCTACATCAGATATGAGAAAGAAAACTCTATGAATATACATACACAGGGTCACTGTCCCTTGATGTCTGAAATTGTATCTTTCCTGGTGTAAGAGAGATAACCCAAACTACTAATTTTATATTTTTGGGGCTTTTATTGCCTTATGTATGTTTACGAATCACATTATTATT
This sequence comes from Ostrea lurida, assembly GCA_903981925.1. Taxonomy (NCBI): domain Eukaryota; kingdom Metazoa; phylum Mollusca; class Bivalvia; order Ostreida; family Ostreidae; genus Ostrea; species Ostrea lurida. Next base: position 35,866 of record CAJDSM010001380.1, read on the forward strand.
GTAACTTTGTAATGCCCCCTGTGGGACCTTGATTGGCAAATAAAAGATTGTATTGTATTGTAATGTACTAGTGATACCCCTGTTTATTATAACTGTCAATATTCTAAGTTTTGGGATATAGGGAGTAGACATCCCATGAATCTAATATACTATACCTATACAGTACAATATGTTAACGAAAAATGTTGTTTATGAGTAATGTATATGAAAAATTGCAATTTCTCAACAATCAGGAAGTGGATGTCTGATGAATCTGAAAATGCATCCCACAATACACCATATCAATATAAAGCTTCATGTAAGATTTTAATAGCCTGCGATATATAGTTGCTGAGAATTATGTTACGAAAAATGGTGTACATGAGTACTGTATATGAAAAATTCCAAGTTTTCGGCAAACAGGAAGAGGATGTCCAATGAATTTGAAAATGCACCCAACAATGCACCATACCTATAGAAAGCTTCGTGCAAAACATTAGTTACGTGTCATAAATAGTTGTTGAGAAATGTGTTACGAAAATGTTGGGCGGACGGAAGCAAACACCCCATGAATCTAGATATGCATCCCATTATATACTATACCAATACAAAACAACATGTTAACGATGCATTTTCCTACCGTACTCATGAAAATTTGGTGCACCGTATGTACATGTAACATATTTTCGAAAAATAATTTCTCATCAGCGATATATAAAATGGCGAAGTAACAAAG
>CAJDSM010001382.1:0-20000 GCA_903981925.1 Ostrea lurida
CAGGGGTTATTGGCAGCTCAAGGTCTATAACAGAATGGATGACAAAACATTGTCGATGTAAATATTGCGCGTGTATATGTAGTGATACAAACATTATCTACGCTATTTGATAAACGACTATAATTTGCGCTCCTGACCTAGTTGTGACAGTGTCATCAAGGAGGGGACAGAGGTCAGGTAATCTTATGTACATCATTAGATATTTACTTTGTTTAAATGGCGGAGTTTTATGATCAAGTGGTCTTGTTTTACTTAAGTTGATGTCTCTATCATCTTCCATTAATTAGAATATATTAATTGATTGATTATCTATTGTTTTACCACAAAAATATTTCACTCATATGGAGACTCACCATTGCCGGTGAAGGGCTGCAAAATTTAGGCCTGTGCTCGGCACTCAGGACCTTTGAGCAGGGAGGGATCTTCATTGTTATCACCTGCTGTGACACGGGGCCTCGGATTTGCGGTCTCATCCGAATGACCGCCCCATTCAGTCGCCTCTTACGACACGCAAGGGGATGCTGAGGACCTATTCTAACCCGGATCACCACGGGGTTTTAATTAGAATAGAGTACATTTTTGATATACAAGTTACTTTTGTTGATGCAACATTTCACTGAAATTTCGTAACCAAAATAGAAAATTGATTTGCCCTTTATTTTTGTGCGCGATAAACCATTTTCCATATTGCTTTATCTTTTATAATACCTGAATCATCTGTCCCTTTGCTCGAATAATCTCTCTCCAAATCTCTGAAAGAAGAAATTCAGATATTATAATTTATGCCCTGAGTTGGGAGTAAAATTTAACATAGATATTGTGTAAATGGGTTATTAAGTGAAGGATTTAATATTTTTTTTAAATTCTAGTCACACTTCAAGAGTCTAAAGACCAAATAGAAAAGATTCAAACTTTACTATTGACGTGATTGAACATTGCAACCAGGAGTCTAACCTCAAACATTCCAGAATAATTAAAAGAGTCAAATCAACATGAATTAAAAGAATTCAATGAACCAATGAAGAAAATGTATATTTACAAGATAGCAACATTTAGACCACAGTGACCCTGAGTTAGGAACTCCGTCAATTTGCACTTGGAATAAACAAAATTTAAAGTAATGATATGTATACTATAGGTGACATTTTAAAATTTATATTCATTGACAATAATTGCACACCTAAGTAAATTTACACATGATAAAAAAATGTTTATGAATGCAAGTCGTGTCGTATGAATGGGATATTAAAAAATAAATTAACCAAAAATTTTAACCAGCTAGTTCCAACTCTCAGCTACTTGTATCATAAATCTTAAAATTGAAATACTAGTATACATATAGGGACAGTAAAATAAAAGGTATATTGGATCAAATACAAACTGTAAAATCATGCAGATAGAGAGCTTTTTGATTAAGTACAATATAATCCTTCCGCCACGAAATACAGTTCTTACCAAACCCTTTCAACATTAAATTGACACAGAATTGTCAACTGAAGAGCGTTCAGTAATAGATATACAGTGTATAATATTTTTGCACCATTGGGATCAGCATTACTTAGTTTAAATTACTAAAAATAAATTTTCGACCTCAGGGTGAATGGAATACACCCCGGGATAAATCTTAGAATAATTAATAAAATACCCCTGGAAGACACAATATCCCCTTACTATGGTTCATGTCCACTAGTACATTGCACAGGTATGTTGCTTGCCGGGAAGGGTGTGGATGGGCCGGGGCACATTTGTTTGGGCTTTAATTTGCATTGCTTTAATTAACGACGAAAAATTTGTCACCATTAGCAAATATTTGAAAAGATTTTTATTGATTCTGGGTGAATCTGATAATTTGATTAATTTCATAATTACATTCTAGATAAAATAGAGAATTTAAATGACTGACAATGAAGTTGATGTTACGTGTACAGGGCTCCCAACAGTCAGCATTCCACAGTAAGATAAATGCAAATTCTCTCTTCGTTGTGACAATCGAATTTCCAATGTACAACCTGTCACTAGGTAGAATGTTGTCAGAAGTATCCACTACTAATTGTTAGACCATCCTTTACACATGCACTGAATTTGACTAAGGATTGCTCCGTTTACCCGATCAAGATATAGTTCTGACGGCAGGTATGAACGGTCAACGGGGGTGCTTACTCCTCCTATGCACCTGATCCCACCTCTAATGAGTCCAGGGGTCTGCGCTTGCGCGACAACAAACTTTGGATTTTTGGATAGGGATTGTGACATTTATCACTTTTCGCTATCTTTAATTTTTCATTTGATAATAATAAATAATTATTATTACAGGGTCAATTGTTCACCGATATTGACTGTTTCCGGTTCCTGTCACATTGACCATGGATGGTGAAAGACCACAGGAGTTGAGTAAGTTTACCCTTGGTAAATCTACGTTAGTGAACTATTTATCCAGAGAAGGGTTCTAGATACATGTATATCAAAAGAACCACAGGATTAGCAGAATAGCATGTAAATATTCTTACAAATCACCTAGATAAAGAATCGGTAGGGTAAAAAGTTTAGGTATACCATTGGTGACATTCTTAAGAGTTTCCATATAATCCCCTCAATTAATATATTTGTATTTTGTGTACACTTTTTTAAGTTACGCTCCATTTGAGAATTTTTCAAGTCAAGCAACCGTAAGGAATAGGTTTCTTTATCGTGCCATCACCTATTACAGTCCGGGGCCTCTGTTTTTATGGTCATATCCAAAAGAGGCCTGTCTTTCACTTCTAATCACTACATGTATATTCAACATGTATAGACAGGTACTTGATCAACAGGGTTTTTCTTACGAGTGACCGACAATCATTAATGTTTCAGCTTAGAATGTGGTTGGCCCTTGTACTATTCTATTGGATTAGGTATTCAATGTTATTCTTAACTATCAATGAATGTACTAAAATATTTGAAATTTGTCCGATATACAATAATCTTAGGTGCACCATTGATTAAGATTAAAGATAGTACGTGAATACCTCATTAAATAGAACAGAGCAAGGAACCACATTTATTTTGAATTTAAAGGAGCTGAAACAGGGTTTTTCTTTAACGAGTGGTAACCGACAATCAGTTTAACTCGTTTTCAAGCTTAAATGTGGTGCCTTGTACTAATTCTATTGGATAGGTATCCAATGTTATTCTTAAAATCTTTATCAAATGATGTACTAAAATTTGATTTGTGATAATAAATCAAATCTTGGTGCACCCATTGAATAAGATTAGAATAGTACTGAATACGCTCATTAATAGAAAAGAGCAGAAACCACATTTATTTTGATTTAAGGAGCTGAACAGGGTTTTTCTTTACGAAGTGGCTACCACAATCGTTAACTGTTTCAAGCTTAAATGTGGTTGCCCCTTGTACTCATTCTATTCGGTTTATAGGTATTCTTTGGTTATTCTTAATCTTATCAATGAATAGTACTAAATATTTGATTTGTCGATAATAACAATCAAATCTTGGTGCACCATTGATAAGATATTAAGTTAATATAACTGAATACTCATTAATAGAAAACAGAGCAAGGAAACCACATTTTATATTTGTATTTAAAGGAGCATGAAACAAGGGGTTTCTTACGAGTGGGTACCACAATAGCTTCTGTTTCAGCTTAACTATGTGGTTGCCTTGTACTAATTCTTATATTGATAGGTTTCAAATTATTCTTAATCTTATCAATGATCTACTAAAAATATTTGAAATTTGTCGATATAAATCAATCTGGTGCCCATTGATAATGATTAAAGAATAGTGACTGTATATACTCTCATTAATAGAAAGAGCAATGGAAACGCACATTTATTTTGATTTAAAGGAGCTTGAAAACAGGGTTTTATCTTAGCGAGTGCGTACACAACATCAGTTAACTGTTTCAGCTTAAATGTGGTTGCCTTTGTACTATTCTATATTGGATAGGTATTCAATGTTATGTCTTAATCTTGATCAATGGAGTACTAAAGATATTGATTTGTCGATTATATCAAATCTGGTGCGCACCATTGATATGATTATTTAGAATAAAGTACTGAATCCTCATTATCAGAAACAGAGCAAGGAACCACATTTTATTTTGATTTAAGGAGCTAATAGCAAAGGGTTTTTCTTACGAAGTGTAACACAATCCAGTTAACTGTTTCAGCTTAAATGTGGTTGCCTTGTGACTATTCTATTGGTAGGTATTCAATGTTATTCTTAATCTTATCATGTGTATCTATAAGTATTTGATTTGTCGATATAAACTCAAAATTTGGGTGCACCATTGAATAAGAAACTTATGAATAGTAACTGAATACGCTCATTTAATAGAACAAGCAAAAGGAAACCAAATTTATTATTGATTTAAAGGAGCTGAACAGGGTTTTCTTACGAAGTGGTACCACAATCAGTTTTAACTGTTTCAGCTTAAATGTGGTTGCCTTGTCCTATCCATATTGGATAGGTATTCAATGTTTTCTTAATCTTATCCAAATGATGTAACCTAAAATATTTGGATTTGGTCGATATAAATTAAATCTTGGTGCACCATTGATAAGATTAAGAATAGTTGGAATACCTCATTAATAGAACAGAGAAGAAGCAATTTATTTTTGAATTTAAGAGCTGAAACAGGGTTTTTTCCTCTAAGAGTGGTACACAATCAGTTACTGTTTTCAGCTTTAAATCGTTGGTTGCCTTGGTACTATTTCTACTTGGATAGGTATTCATGTTTTCTTAATCTTATTCATGATGTATAAATATTTGATTTGTCCGATATAAATCAAATCTTGGTGCACCATTGATAAATCTAAGAAAGTACTGAATACCTCATTAAATAGAAACGGCAGGAAAACGCACAAGTTTATTTTGATTTTAAAGGAGCTGAAACAGGGTTTTCTTACGAGCTGGCTCGACAATCGTTAACTGTTCTTCAGCTTAAATGTCGGTTTGCCTTGTACATTCTATGATAGGTACTTCAACTGTTATTCTTAATCTTATCAATGATGTAACTAAAATCTTGATTTGTCCGATATAAACAAATCTCTGGGTGCACCATTGATAAGATAAGAATAGTACTGAATACTCATTAATGAACAGAGCAAGGAAACACATTTATTTTGATTTAAAGGAGCTTGAAACAGGGTTTTTTCTTACGAGTGGTACCAACAATCAGTTTTACTTGTTTCAAGCTTAAATTGGTTGCCTGTACTCATTCTAATTGCGTATAGGTATTCAATGTTATTCCTTAATTCTTATCAATGAATGTTAAAATATTTGTTGTTCGATATAAATCAAATCTTGGTGCACCATTGATAAGAATTAAGAATAGTACTGAATCCTCAATTAATAGAAAGAGCAAGAAACCACATTTATTTTGATTTAAAGGAGCTGAAACAGGGTTTTTCCTTACGAGTGGTACCACAATCAGTTAACTGTTTCGTTAAATGTGGTTGGCCCTTGTACTAATTCTATTGGATAGGTATTCAATGTTATTCTTAATCTTATCATGATGTCTAAAATATTTGATTTGTCGATATAAATCAAATTTGTGCATCATTGATAAGAATTAAGAATAGTAACTGAATACCTCATTAATAGACAGAGCAAGGAAACCAACAATTTAAATTTTGATTTAAAGGAGCTGAAACAGGTTTTTCTTACCGAGTGGTACCACAATCAAGTTTACACTGTTTCAGCTTAAATGTGGTTTGCTTGTACTATTCTATTGCGACTAGGTATTTCATGTTATTCTTAATCTTATCAATGATGTACTAAAATACTTTGATTTGTCGATATAAATCAATCTTGGTGCAACCATTTTATAAGATTAAGATACGTATGAATACTCATTAATAGAACAGAGCAAGGAACCACAACAATTTAATTTTGATTTAAAGGAGCTGAAACCGGGTTTTTTCTTCGAGTGTAACACATCAGTTACTGTTTCAGCTTTATAATGTGGTTTCGCTTTACTATTCTATTGGATAGGTATTCAGTTATTCTAATTCTTATCAAATGATGTACTAAAATATTTGATTTGTCGATATAAATCAAATCTTGGTGACCATGAAAGATTAAGAATAGATACTGAATACCTCATTAATAGAACAGAGAAGGAAACCACATTTATTTTTGATTTAAAGGAGCCTGAAAACAGGGTTTTTCTTCAACGAGTGTACCACAATCAGCTTTAACTGTTTAAGCTTAATGTGGTTGCCTTGTACTTATTCTATTGGATAGGGTATTCAATGTTATTCTTTAACTCTTATCAATGAGTACTAAAATATTTGATTTGTCGATCTAATCAAAATCTTGGGTGCACCATTGATAAGATTAAGAATAGTACCTGAATACCGTATTAATAGAAAGAGCAAAGGAAACCACTTCTATCTTTGATTTTAAAGGAGACTGAAACAACGGGTTTTTCCTTACGAGTGGTACCTACAATCAGTTAACTGTTTTCAGCTTAAATGTGGTTGCCTTGTACTATTCTATGGATAGGTAATTCCTGTATTCTTATCTTCAATCAATGATGTAACTATATTTGATTTGTCCGATATAAATCAAATCTTGGTCGCACCATTGATAAGATTAAGAATACGTACTGAATACCTCATTAATAGAACAGAGCAAGGAAACCACAATTTATCTTTGATTTAAAGGAGCTGAAACAGGGTTTTTCTTAAACGAGTGGTAACCAACAATCAGTTAACTGTTTTTCAGCTTAAATGTGGTGCCTTGTACTATTCTATTGGATAGGTAATTCAAACTGTTATTCTTAATCTTAATCCAATGATGTCTAAAATATTTGATTTGTCGATATAAAATCAAATCTTGGTGACCGATTGATAAGGATTAAAAAATAAGTACTGATACCCTCAATTATAGAACAGAGCAGGAAAACCACATTTATTTTGAATTTAAAGGAGCTGAAACAGGGGTTTTTTCTTAACGAGTGGTACCCACAATCAGTTAAACTGTTTCAAGGCTTAAATGTGGTTAGCCTTGTAACTATTCTATTGGATAGGTATTCAATGCGTTTATTCTTAATCTTATCAAATGGATGTACTAAAAATATTTGATTTGTCGATATAAATCATATCTTTGGTGGCACATTGATAAGATTAAGAATAGTACTAGATACTCATTAAATAGAACAGAGCAACGGAAACCACATTTATTTTGATTAAAGGAGCTGAAACAGGGTTTTTCTTACGAGATGGTACCAATCAGTTAACTGTTCTCGCTTAAATGTGGCTTGGCCTTGTACTATTCTATATTGGATAGTATTCAATGTTATTCTTAATCTTATCAATGAATGTTACTAAATATTTGATTTGTCGATAATAAAATCAATCTTGGTGGCACCATTGATAAGGATTAAGAATATGTACTGAATACTTCATTAATAGAAGCAAGAGCAAGGAAAACCAACATTTATTTTGATTTAAAGGAGCTGAAACGGGTTTTTCTTAACGAAGTGGTTACACAACTCAGTTAACTGTTTTCAAGCTTAAATGGTGGGTTGCTATGTACTATTCTATTTGGATAGGTATTCAATGTTATTCTTATCTTATCAATGATGTAACTATAAATAATTTGATTTGCCGATATAAACTCAAATCTTGGTGCACATTGATAAGATTAAGAATATACTCGAATACTCATAATAGAAACAGAGCATAGGAAACCATCATTTATTTTGAATTTAAAGGAGCTGAAACAGGGTTTTTCTTACTGAAGTGGTACCACAATCAGTTTACTTGTTTCAGCTTAAATGTTGGTTGCCTTGTACTATTTCTATTCGGATAGGGTATTGCAATGTTATTCTTAAATCTTAATCATGATGTACAAAATATTATGATTTGTCGATATATACTCATAATCTTGGTGCACCATTGTAGATTAAGAATAGTACTGAATACCTCATTAATAGAAACAGAGCAAGAACCACATTTATTTTTGATTTTAAGGAGCCGAAAACAGGGTTTTTTACGAGTGGTACCACAACTAGTTAACTGTTTCAGCTTAAATGTGGTTGCCTGTACTGATTCTATTGGATAGGTCTCAATGTATCTTAATCTTATCCATGATGTATAAAATATTTGATTTTGTCGATATAAATCAAATCTTGGTGCACCATTGATAAAGATTAAGAATAGTACTGAATACCTCATTAATAGAACAGAGCAAGGAAACCACATTTATCTTGAATTTAAAGGAGCTGAAACAGGTTTTTCTTACGAGTGGTACCATAAAAAATCAGTTAACTGTTTCAGCTTTAAATGTGGTTGCCTTGTACTAAATTCTATTGGATAGGTATTCAATGTTATTCTTAATCCTTATATGATGTACTAAAACTATTTGATTTGTCGATAAAATCAAATCTTGGGTGCACCATTGATAAGATTAAGAATAGTACTGAAATACCTCATTAATAGACAGAGCAAGGAAACCACTTTCATTTTGATTTAAAAGGAGCTGAAACAGGGTTTTTCTTACGGAGTGGTACACAAATCAGTTAACTGTTTCAGCTTAAATGTGGTTGCCTTGTACTATTCTATTGGATAGGTATTCAATGTTATTCTTAACTTATCAATGATGTACTAAAATATTTGATTTGTCGATATAAATCAAATCTTGGTGCACCATTGATAAGATTAAGAATAGTATGAATACCTCATTAATAGAACAGAAGCAAGGAAACCACATTTATTTTGAATTTAAAGGAGCTGAAACAGGGGTTTTTCTTACGAGTGGTACCACAATCAGTTAACTGTTTCAGTCGTAAATGTGGTTGCCTTGTACTATTCTATTGATAGGTATTCAATGTTATTTCTTAATCTTATCAATGATTGTACTAAAATATTTGATTTGTCGATATAAATCAAATCTTGGTGCACCATTTGATAAGATTAAGAATAGTACTGAATACCTCAATTAATAGAACAGAGCAACGGAAACCACATTTATTTTGATTTAAAGGAGCTGAAACAGGGTTTTTCTTTACGAGTGGTACCACAATCAGTTTAACTGTTTCAGCTTAAATGTGGTGCCTTGTACTAAATTTATTGGATAGGTATTCAATGTTATTCTTAATCTTATAAGATGTACTATAAAATATTTTGATTTGTCGATATAAATTCAAATCTTGGTGCACCATTGATAAGATTAAGAATAGTACTGAATACCTCATTAATAGAACAGAGCAAGGAAACCACATTTATTTTTTAAAGGAGCTGAAACACAGGGTTTTTCTTACGAGTGGTACCACAATCAGTTAACTGTTTCAGCTTAAATGTGGTTGCCTTGTACTATTCTATTGGAATAGGTATTCATGTTATTCTTAATCTTATCAATGATGTAACTAAAATATTTGATTTTGTCGATATAAATCAAATCTTGGTGCACCACTTGATAAGATTAAGAATAGTACTGAATACATCATTAATAGAAACAGAGCAAGGAAACCACATTTATTTTGATTTAAAGGAGCTGAAAACAGGGTTTTTCTTACGAGTGGTACCACAATCAGTTAACTGTTATAGCTTAAATGGTGTTGCCTTGTACTTTCTATTGGAATAGGTATTCCAATGTTATTCTTAATCTTATCAATGATGTACTAAAATATTTGATTTGTCGATATAATCAAAATCTTTGGTGCACCATTGGATAAGATTAAGAATAGTACTGGAATACTCATTAATGAACAGAGCAAGGAAACCACATTTTATTTTGATTAAAGGAACTGAAACAGGGTTTTTTCTTACGAGTGGTACACACAATCAGTTAAACTGTTCAGCTTAAATGTGGTTGCCTTGTTACTATCTATTGGATAGGTATTCAATGTTATTCTTAATCTTATCAATGATGTACTAAAATATTTTGATTTGTCGATATAAATCAAATCTGGTGCACCATTTGAAAGATTAAGAATAGTACTGAATACCTCATTAATAGAACAGAGCAAGGAAACCACATTTATTTTGATTTAAAGAGCTGAAACAGTTAACTGATTGTGGTAGCAAACGTAAAGAAAAGCCCTGTTGATCAAGTACCCCATCTATACGATGTAGGAGAGCGAGAGAGAGCGAGAGAGAGAGAGAGAGAGAGCGAGGCTGATCAGGTTACCATCTATAGATGTAGGAGAGAGAGGAGCTTGAGAGAAGAGAGAGAGAGAGAGAGAGAGAGAGAGGAGAGGAGAGAGGAGAGAGAGAGAGAGAGAGAGAGAGAAGAGGAGGCTGATCAGGGTACCATCTAATAGATGTAGGAAGCAGAGAGAGAAGAGCGGAAGAGGAGAGAAGAGAGAAGAGAGAGAGAGAGAGGAGAGAGAGAGAGAAGAGAGAGAGAGAGAGGCTATTTTCATTCAAAATTGGTTCTATTTCAGGGAGTTTAGAGGGTGAGACAATAGTAGAAAGAAAATGCCCGGGCGGCTGGTCATCGAAGTACATCCTGTTACACGGACAGTATAAACCATTGGACCACGTACAAGGTGTACTCATGCCAGACCCAAGGTCTCATGTACCCAAGCTCCACAATATGGAAATATTTGACGATGACGTAATGATTTATGCCTATCCTAAATGTGGTATGGAAAACGTATTTTTTTAAAGAATTTATTTTTGATACACATGAATGGATACATCACTCATTTTTTGTCCATTAGCCTGTAACATATCGATTTCAAAGTTGACAGTTGACAGTGAAGTTTATATACAACTTAAGACCTGCATTACCTACCGGGTATGCAACTGTCTTGATCCATTTCATAATCCCCATAATAAACCTAGAAAAATGAGAGGGGAGCAAACACAAGGACCCCTGAAAACACCAGGTGTCTAGGAGGAGTAAGCATACCCTGTTGGCTGGTCACACCCGCCCTGAGCACTACATTTTTATCAGGTAAAGACAGGTATATCCATAGTCAAGAACGGCCCAAATTCTAGAATAAAACGTGGGAGAGCTATCGACCCAATGACAAGTTGTATTTGCAAATTCGTTCATCATAACGACCATAGTATTTTGGAAATGCTGATTGTAAAGGCAACTTTTAAAACTCTTGTAAAACCAAATTAATTGTAGCGATTGAAAAAAACCCATATCATTATATGGAGGTTCAAACTGGAATATTGTTGCATATACATGTTATGTAATACCCTCAAAAACGCACGTTATGACCATATGTAAATCATGCAAACATGAATAAAATCTTGAAAACGAGTAATCCAACTTGATCATTTGCATGTTTTTATTAAGTGGGGGAATACTAAAGAATTAAAATAGTAAAGTGTGAATAGTTTTGAAAGTATATGTCATATTCCAAGCGATTGTATAATTTTTTAAATTCTGTCCATTTTCTCCCATTTTAAATTATAGCATCAAATTAATCTATTTATTGATTGACTAACATAAACCGTAGATCTGCCTTACCCTACATCTTCATTGTACGGATAGAGAAATTAAATACTAGTAATTCCAAATGAATAAGTATCTTTTCACGTAAAATACGCAAGAATTGCTCATTCAGAAAACATGTGTCCGAAAGTATAAAAGTATTGTCAGTATTTGCACACAATTTGCAATTATTTACCAACTACTTAAAGTTACATGGACACGTTTTGAGCTAAATTTTATACATTGTATTTGCATTTATTGATGTTTAGAATGCTTAGCCACGTTATTTCGAATGGGTCATTAAGTATGATTAACAGTTTTAAAGAGACACTACAGTTCACTTTTCATCTAGTGCTATTTGAAATACATATCGATAAAATGATTAAAATACTATCGATTCCGACTATTTTGAACAATCTAGCTTTAACTGTTAAACAGTCGTAATGATCCCCACGCAAATTATATTTTGCGTATTATGAGTTGTATGATTGTATTTCGTTCTACTTTAGCCTCTTTTCTCCCATAATCTGTAAATATTCTGGGCATATTCAATGTATGCATCGACATGCCGAAATGTTTACCCTCTGTGCGCATGCGTGTACAGATCGAAGGGCGGAGACTCGTTTGTTTGTTTGTTTTATTGTATACGCGAATTGTCAACTTTATAAATATGTAATNGTTTTATTGTATAGGCCATTAAAAAGTATTAATTTTTGCGTTTAAACGCGAATTGTCAACTTTATAAATATGTAATTTTCGCAAAGTTCACACACTTTCAATTTTGCAACAAAAATTGAGAAAGCTCTGGGAAAATAGTCATTATATGATTTTTGCGCAAAATGTGCTGTAGTGTCTTTATTGTCAGTTGTTGAGTTACAAGAGAGGTACAGTGCTCACAATTCTTTGTTAGGTATACAAGGCTCGTGCTTTGTTTATGTTTACGTAAAGGTTGATTCTCATAAAATACTATTTTAAAACAAAATATGATGTGAGTAACACTGGAAACTGTTTATTTGTGTTCAGAATGAACTTGTAATTTGAAAAAACTGCTATAAATGGAACATATACTACATGTAACATATTCATTATAGATAAACAAAAACATGACACGGGCTTTGTTTACATAGCGGCGAATTGGAAGTGCTGTATCTCACTTGTAACGCAACAAATGACGTTCACATTTTTGCTGACCATTAGAAATAACATAATTAAGCATTTGAAACATTAAAATGCAAATATAAAATTTAGCTCAAAACGAGTCCATACCCCTATAAGATGATACGTAAAAAGTGAGGGTTATATTGGCCTAGAAACTAAATGATAACATTTCTAGTGAACTGATGTAGAAATTTTCAGGAATCAGTTTTCTATGTGAAATTATGCATAGCCAAATTTATGAACTTATATGATATGGATTATTTCGATTTCATTACCGTTTCTATAGTGATTTAAAAATTGACACGCATGCCTAGAGGTATGAATATTGACCGTGTCAAAGGAAATAGGAATTTTGGTATCTTTATGACCTTTTTAAAGCGAGGCCAACTACTTACAAAAAGTTGATGTTGCAGGGTTATAACGAATCTCGTTTAAAGTCATCATTTCGCAAATTCTACGGTCGCTATAATGACCTTATTTGCAATTACAAATTATCACTAAGTCATATGTTGACTGATTTGTTTCATACCCTTTGTTAGACTGTCATTTTCCAACTAGATTTGACTTCGGGTAATCCCGTTTACTAAGGGCGGGTGTGACCGGTCAGAAGAGGATGCTTACACTTCCATGGCATCTGGTCCTAGCTTCGCTTTTGTCGGAGGACCGTGTTGCCCTACATGTTTTTTTGATTATGATTACGTTTGACACAATGTTAACTTCGCCTTTTTGTATCTAGTAAGTCAATTTGATCACATGGTATTAGCATTGACGCCAAGATCTCTTGTACATAAATGTTTATGCATCAAAGTTCCACGCATTCAAATCGTCTTATTTACATCATAAACCAAAACTTGTAGATAGCTATTACTTATATACAATTCAATAGTTAATTTGCCAGTACAAAGCTATCAGTGGGTAGAAACTGTCTAATGTGTTTCTCACCAATTGGTAGGTCATTCTTCACAAACAGATTTTGACTATGGATTAATCCATTTAGTAAACCTAATCACGACATAGGGCTCACAATGGGTGTGACCGGTTAACAGGAAGGTTTGCTCCTCCTAGGCATTTGATCCTACCTTTGCTTAAAATGTCGGACAGCATTTATTAAAGACCATATAAGTGGCGAAAGGCTAACTTTAAACGTAAAAGATGAAACCCCAGTAGTTTCAAATAACTAGTGCATACCTTTCTCTCAAAGTAATCACTCTTACTTTCATCAATATCAAGTTATTGAAATAATATTTGGCGTGTTCCGATGCTTGTACAGGAACTCACTGGGTTTGGGAAATGATAACCATGCTACACAGAGGCAAAGCTGAATACGAAAAACGTCCCAAAGAAGCTGTCATGTTGGATTTCCACTCTGTGGAGAAGCTGTGTGAAGAAAAGAGACCCCGGATTTATAATACACACCATTTCCCTAACCAAGTACCAATAGAATCATTGGAGGGGAAAGGAAAGAACTTCTTTTTGCTACGAAATCCCAAAGATGTGTTCGTGTCGTACTATCACCATTTAATAAACACGAAGGTGTTGGATGCTCCGATGAGCTGGGATGATTACATGTACATGGTGATTAATTATGGAGGTAAGAGAACAAGGGTTCTGATGTGTAGTAATCATCAGCATAATGTAGACAACGGACATGTACAACGAACGCTATTATGTAGAAATGTGACAGGGCCTGTCGACCGCAGCAATTACAAACCAAATGTTTTGTAAATCGGGATGTCGAATGTTACATCATTTTGGCCTGCTTTTGAAGAGGGTGAACATCATATTTACAAAGGCTTCACTTCAAAACTGTATATATGCGGAAAGTACATTAATGCAGTAAGCAAACATGTTCAAGTCGTGATGTTCATGCCAGCTTTCTTTCTATCTTAATTTCGCGAATATCGGGCCCCATTGATATACCATGTTACAGAGCAACGAAGTCAAAATGTTAAACTTAAACTGCACATACACTCTGCAAACACAGCCCATAATTGATCGAATCACTACATTTTTCACCACCACCGCTTCAGTTCATATGTATGTGCATAGGCGGATTAACCCCATCCCCCACCCCCCACCCCCATTCTTGTGGCCATACTTATTGTAATGTACATAAGTATAGGTAAATCAATCCCTAACTCTAAAACCCACCACATACCTTAAGCTTTTTAATTCCCCTCTTTCAACAGATCCCCCCTGACAAATCCTGGGTACGTAATTGATGTGAATAATGAACGTACCATTATTCGGCTTGCTTTGAAGAGTGTTCACGAATGTATATGGGGAAAGTAAGTAATACATGTAAGTAAAAAAAATCAAGTCTACATCCAACGGGATGCACCTTCTTCTATCTATGTTGATTTAGCCAGTATCTGGCTGCCGACATATTAGTGTTACAGAGCAATGAAGTAAAAATTCCATTGCATACGCAATCCGCAAACAATCGAATCATGATTACATTTTTCATCACCAACGCTTCAGCCCTTATTTATGTGGAGAACGTAATAAATAGGTCACGTCATTGCAGCCTGCGTTCGAGGAGGTAATATATCTATACTATAAATTTCTTTATTATAAAAGTTTGATGTTCGATATTTGTTTATATCTGTACAAAGATTCCTGCACCCGACCCTACAATTTGTTGTCGTTTGTGTGGCTTCACGGATACTCATAAAATGCGGAACCTAAACTCGCAAGTCGGATCAAGGATATATTTGATTTATCAGTTACCCTAAGCTAATTAAAATAAATTGCCATATGAAATTTCATATTAAATTGCGTGCACCAACCATCTATCATTACATAATATTCCTGATGATTATTGGCTCAGCGGTGAATCAGCTAGAAAATTTCACTCCGTAAATGTAATAGTGTGGATAAATCATTTATATATATAATCCTTTTCATATATCCCCAATATAAATTTTTGTAATTGAAATGTATAATTATCTTTTCAGGAAGTAGATATGACTGGTTTGAGTACACAAAAGAATGGGAGAAAGAAATAAACAAAAAAAAGACGAATTATTTGTGTCTATACTACGAGGAAATAAAGAAGGTTAATTTTAGTTGTATATTGAACATAATCCAGAACTGTAGTCTTCTCTTAGGTACATGTAATTAATCCCTAGTTATTGTGTTTCTCAAATCACAAATATGAAGATGATGAATATTACGACAAGTGATGGGATCAGGTACCGAGAAGGGGTAAACATTCCCATGAACCTTCACACCCGCTGTTTCTTAACCCTACAAATTTATTAGATGAATTGTGTAATTCATAGACAAGGTAAGTATGTATAGAAATCATATGTGCACTACAACCCTCTTCACCTAAACTAATTCTGAGATGTGCATTTATTGGAGGCAAGGAAACCTGCTGTTATATAATCATCCATAAGTTGTGAAAGTTTAGGAGAAGTTTGACATTGGATCAAGACTATGGGCTCACGGCGGGTGTGACCGGTCAACAGGGGATGCTTACTCCTCCTAGGCACCTGCTCCCACCTCTGGTGTGTCCAGGGGTCCGTGATTGCCCAACTCTTGTTTTTGTATTATATTTAGGACTTTCGAGATTGATCACTGTTCGTTATCTTTGCCTTTACATTGGATACAATCACATATGCAACTGCACAAAACATATTTACTTTATCCATTTGTTTAAATGCGTATACTGGTAATACTATAATTAATTGTCAACTTTATAAGATGAATTACATTTTTGTTTTTAGATTAAACTTGTTTTGGTGTATATGGTTTTTATGTCTCTCAGTTGATACGATTCCAAAGAGCTTGTTCTGCGTATAACCAGTTTAAATCGAGGCAGACTACTGGCAAACAAGTTTCAACAGATACGTATACGCTTACAAGCTGCTTTTAGCAAATTCTGTGGTCGTTATAACCATCTAGTCTGCCAGCATAGCCTGTTATTGGTTCAAATGATGTCTGATGTGTTTCAAACCAATATTGCGA
This sequence comes from Ostrea lurida, assembly GCA_903981925.1. Taxonomy (NCBI): domain Eukaryota; kingdom Metazoa; phylum Mollusca; class Bivalvia; order Ostreida; family Ostreidae; genus Ostrea; species Ostrea lurida. The sequence continues at coordinate 16,532 of CAJDSM010001382.1, forward strand.
GGCCGTTCTTACGCACTGACTTTGATCATATGTTACTCCGTTTACATGCTCAAGACAATGGGCCTACTCCTTCTACACACCTGATCCCACCTCTGATATATCCAGTGGTCCTTGTTTGCCCAACTCTTAATTTGTATTCTGTACATAGAATTTATGTCCTTTGTCACTTTTTGTTATCTTCACATTAACTATATGTAATTTAACTATATTTGAAACGCCCCTCGTATAATACAGTAAATGACAGCGATAAAGTTATAATGATTGTTAATCAAAGCTCAAAGTTTTGTTTTCTATAGAGACCCAAAGTTTACTATTGTATTAGGATCAATCATGACATAAATTATTATAATGTGTATTAATCATACTCTTAATTCTCTTTTACTTGTAGAATCCCCTTGCAAACAGTAAAGTCTATTGCGGAATATCTTTGAATTCCTTGTTCTGAAAACTTAGCGGAGGAAATCGCTCATAAACCTGTAAGATTGAGAACATGAGATCGCCAACAAGATAAATATGCGACAAGAACAAGAGTGGTCCAAACCCGGAAATGCGTGATCCAGACAAAATGTACAGAAAAGGTGGGTATATGTACTAATGATAAAGATTACCTCTAGGACATTTCTGTCAAACGTTGAATTTGGACGTTCGACGCATTTCATAGCTATCCCAGTCCTTTGAAGTGTTCTTTTAATTGTCAAATGTCTTGATCTAGATTAAAATACATCCTTACGCTATTTCCATTTATATAACACTTCACAAAGTTGATGGCTAGCTGCAATAATGTAGCCCTCTCTGTTTTTTTGTAATTCTGACGTTTACGGGAGAGGGCTACAATTCCATAGGATCTTCATATTGGTGCTAAATATTTTGCTGAATAATCTACAATAAGCGCCGTGTATTTGTTTATAATCTTGTTCACATCAATTAGGGTACCAACGTTTTGCTAGTGCATGTTTGACTAAGGTGTTTTTCTATTAACATCATGTGCAACATGCTAAATTCTTCATCTGCACCGCCATGCTTGTTATCGATCGATATCAATCGAGAAATTGCAGTGTATGGACATTGTTTAAAATTGTCAGATAAAGCCTAAAAAATCGTAAGTTGCAGTTTAGAAATTTATTTCTACACTATGAAATATATGTTGTACTTTTTTATTTACTGAAAGAAGCCCAGCAAATGATTATAATAATCAAAATTGTTGCAGGAATTATGAATCACTCCCGCATCTGCAACATTACGTAGATCCTATGGAGTTTTAGCTCTCTCCCAAAAAATAAAAAAAAGGAGAGGGCTATACATTATTGAAGCAATCTATGGTCGTTGCAACAATATAGTTGCCGTATGACCTGTCATTTGGTAAAATGCTGTCTGACGTGTTTAACCGTTCTTTATAGGCTGGTTTTGACTACGGAATATCCCACTTACCTAATCAAGACAATGGGCTCACGGCTTGGCCGGTTGACACGGGGTGTTTACTCCTAGGCACTTGATCCCACCTCTGGTGTGCCCAGGGGTCCGTGTTTGCCCAGCTCTTGTTTTGTATTCTGTTTGGTATTTAGAGATTGATCGCTGTTCGTTATCTTCACCTTTTTATGAATGCAATAATTATTCCATTTATTTGAATAGAGAATGTTTTAAAAGATGTATACATGTTCTGTGTTGTTTTGTAGGAGAAGTGGGAGATTGGAAGAACCACTTTACCGTGGCTCAGAATGAGGAATTTGATAAAGTTTATCACAAAAAGATGGCAGGATCGTCATTCAATTTTGTCTTTGAATAGTATTTGACTATAAACCCATCCTTAATACTCGCATCATACTAAATCCGACCGACACTTCCACCCACTGGGGATTCAGGTGGTATTATTGCAAGGCAGCTGCTTTGATCAGAATAAGAAGAGTATATCATGAGAATGTCCATCATTGCTATCAATGATGTAATTGTTATAAATGATGTAATTGTTCATGAATTTCAGTGTAGAATTATTTACTCGCAAATGCTATTACATAGTAAAGTTTATAAACATTTCGTCAGAGAAGGTATGCAATATATTGGCTACATGAACAACAATGCCATTTTGATGTAAATGTTAATTCAAAGTAATTAATCCTTTTCCAGTTACATGTAATAAAAAGATATGAATAGATACATTCTCCGTGTAGTTTTTTGGTTATTAATGTTAGATGACATATATATTTTCTTAAAGGACAAATTGAGAACTTTCTGAAAACAAAATACTTGGCTTCCCAAACCTTTATCAAAAAAGAAAGTTTTATCAAAACAGTTTTGGACCACAAGGTTTTAACACAATCTGAGCAAACTAAGGTATATAGTGAAAAACGAGTATTATACTATACAACCTACATGTAGTTTGCTCGGATAGTGTCAGACCCTATGTTTTGACACAGGTTGCAAACCTCGTAGAAAAACAATAACTGCATTTTAAGACCTGAAAACGTCATTATCCAACAGTTCGCTTTAAAGCAATGGTTTTTCGGGGGAACATTTTCAAATATAGATATTCCATGTTTGTGGCAATCTTTTCATTTTTTTGGTTGTTTTGAAATTTACATGCTTTTTTATTAAGCTCACTGAGCCGAAGGCTCACAGTGAGCTTTTCTGATCAAATTTGTCCGTTGTACGTCGTGTCGTAAACTTTTCACATTTTCATCTTCTTCTCCAGATACCACAGAGCCAATTTTAATCAAACTTGGCACAAAGCATCCTGGATGAAGGGGATTCAAATTTGTTCAAATGAGGAGCAGGCCCCATCAAAGGGGATATTATTACGAAAATGAAAAATAGAGGTGGTGTCAATTAAGAAATATTCTTCAAGAACACTGGATCCAGGAAAGCTGAATTTATATGGAAGCTTCCTGATATAGAGGAGAATTTAAGTTTCTTCAATCATGAACCCCCGGGGTAATGATGGGGCCACAATACGGGATCAAGTTTTTACATATGATTATATAGAGAAAATCTTTAAAAAATCTTCTTCCCAAGAACCATGGCAGGAAACTGAAATTTATATGGAAGCTTCTTGATATAGGGAGAATTCAGTTTTTCAATCATGACCCCCGGGGGTACGATGGGGCCACAATACGGGATCAAAGTTTTACATATGATTATATAGGGAAAATCTTTAAATCTTCTTCTCAAGAACCACTGGACCCAGGAAAGCTGAGATTTATTTGGAAGCTTCCTGATATAGGAGTATTCAGTTTGTTCAAATCATGACCCAGGGATACGATGGGGCCACAATAGGGGTTCAATGTTTTTACATATGAATATATAGGGAAATTTAAAAAATCCTTCTTTCTCAAGAACACACTGGGACAAGGAAAAGCCTGAGATTTTATATGGAAGCTTCCTGTATAGAGAGATTCAAGGTTTTTCAAAATCTGACCCCAGGGATACGATGGACACAATAGGGGGATAATGGTTTTACTATGATTAATGAAGAATG
>CAJDSM010001382.1:22500-26477 GCA_903981925.1 Ostrea lurida
AGCCGTGAGCCCATTGTCTTGATTAGGTAAGTGGGATATTCCGTAGTCAAAACAGCCTATAAAGAACGGTTAACACGTCAGACAGCATATTTACCAAATGACAGGTCATACGGCAACTATATTGTGTGCAACGACCATAATTGCCTTCAATAATGTATAGCCCTCTCCTTTTTTTATTTTTGTAGAGAGCTAAAACTCCATAGAGTCTACGTAATGTTGCAGATGCGGAGTGATTCATAATTCCTGCAACAATTTTGATTATTATAATCATTTGCTGGGCTTCTTTCAGTAAATAAAAAGACTAACATAGTTCATTTAGTGTAGAATAAATTTCTAAACTGCAACTTACGATTTTTAGGCTTTATCTGACAATTTTAAACAATGTCCATACACTGCAATTTCTCGATTGATATCGATCGATAACAAGCATGGCGGTGCAGATGAAGAATTTAGCATGTTGCACATGATGTTAATAGAAAAAACACCTTAGTCAAACAATGCACTAGCAAAAACTTGGTACCCTAATTGATGTGAACAAGATTATAAACAAATACACGGCGCTTATTGTGAGATTATTCAGCAAAATATTTAGCACCAATATGAAGATCCTAGGAATTGTAGCCCTCTCCCGTAAACGTCAGAATTACAAAAAAAACAGAGAGGGCTAACATTATTGCAGCAGCCATCAACTTTGTGAAGTGTTTATATAAATGGAAAATAGCGTAAGATGTATTTTTAATCTAAGATCAAGACATTTGACAATTAAAAGAACACTCAAAGGACTGGGATAGCTATGAAATGCGTCGAACGTTCCAAATTCAACGTTTGACAGAAAGTCCTAGAAGAATTCTTTATCAATTAGTACATATACCCACCTTTTCTGTACATTTTGTCTGGATCACGCATTTCCGGGTTTGGACCACTCTTGTTTCTTGTCGTCATATTTATCTTGTTGGCGATCTTCAGTTCTCAATCTTACAGTTATGAGCGATTTCCTTCCGCTAAGTTTTCAGAACAAGGAATTCACAAGATATTCCGCAATAGACTTTACTGTTGCAAGGGGATTCTACAAGTAAAAGAGAATAAGATATGATTAATTACACATTATAATAATTTATGTTTCATGATTGATCACTAGTACAATAGTAAACCTTTGGGTCTCTATAGAAAACAAAAACTTTGAGCTTTGATTAACAATCATTATAACTTTATTCGCTGTCATTTACTGTATTATTACGAGGGGCGATTCAAATATAGTTAAATTAATATAGTTAATGTGAAGATAACAAAAAGTGACAAGGAATAAATCTATGTACAGATACAAATTTAACTTAAGATGTTGGCAAACAAGGACCACTGGATATATCAAGAGGTGGGATCAGGTTGTGTAAAGGAGTAGGCCCATTGTCTTGAGCATGTAAACGAGTCAACATATGATCAAAGTCAGTGCGTAAGAACGGCCTCGCAATATTGGTTTGGAAACACATAGCATCATGATTGAACAATAACAGGCTATGCTGGCAGACTAGATTGGTTATAACGCCACAGTGAATTTTGCTATAAAGCGCTGTAAGCGTATACGTATCTGTTTGAAACTTGTTTGCCCAGTAGTCTGCCTCGCATTTATAAACTGGTTATACGCAGAAATAGCTCTTTGGAATCGTATAACATGAGAGACATAAAAACATATACACCCAAAACAACGTTTAATCTAAAAACAAAAAATGTAATTCTATCTTATAAAGTTGCAATTATTATAGTAATTTACAGTATAGATTTAAGACCAAATGATAAGTAAATTGTTTTGTGCAGGTTGCATATGTTGATTGTATCCAATTAAAGGCAAAGATAAACGAACAGTGGATCATCTTTTTTCGAAAGTCCTAATATAATAACAAAAACAAGAGTTGGGCATCACGGACCCCTGGACACACAGAGGTGGGAGCAGGGCCTAGAGGAGGGTAAGCTACTCCTGTTGACCGTTCACACCGCCGTAGCCCATAAGTCTTGATCCAAATGTCAAACTTCTCCTAAACTTTCCAACTTATGGATGATTATATAACAGCAGGTTTCCTTGCTCCAATAAATGCACATTCTCAGAATTTGTTAGTGAAGAGGGTTTGTGGTGCACATATGATTTCTAATACATACTACCTTGTCTATGAATTACCAAATTCAATCTAATAAAATTTGTAGGGTTAGAAACAGCGGGTGTGAAGGTTCATGGAAATGTTTTACCCCTTCTCGTACCTGATTTCCCATCACGTTGTCGTATATTCATCATCTTCATATTGTGATTTGAGAAACAAATAACTAGGATTAATTACATGACCTTAAGAGAAGACTCAGTTCTGGATATGTTCAATATACAACTTAAAATTATACCTTTTTTTCCTCGTAGTATAGACCACAAATAATTCGTCTTTTTTTGTTTATTTCTTTCTCCCATTCTTTTTGTTACTCCAAACCAGTCATATTCTACTTCCTTGAAAAGATAATTATACATTTCAATTTACAAAAATTTATATTGGATATATGGAAAAGGTATATATATAAATGATTTATCCACACTATTACCATCTTACGGAGTGAAATTTTTCTAGCTGATTCACCGCTGAGCCAATAAGTCATCAGGAATATTATGTAATGCATAGATAGGTTAGGTGCACGCAATTGTAATATGAAAATTTCAATTATGGCAATTATTTTAATTAGCTTAGGGTAAACTGATAAATCAAAATATCCTTTAATCCGACTGCGAGTTTAGGTTCCGCATTTTATGAATATCCGTGAAGCCACACAAAACACAAACAAATTGTTAGGGTCGGGTGCAGGCAATCTTTGTACAGATATAAAAACAAAATATCGAACATCTAAAACTGATAATTAATAGAAATTATAGACTATAAGCATAATTACCTCCTCGAACGCAGGCTGCAATGACGTTGACCTATTTATTACGCTTCCCACATAAATTAAGCGGCTGAAGCGCTTGGTGTGATGAAAAGATGTAATCATGATTCGATTGTTGCGGATTGCGTATGCCAATGCGAATTTTTACTTCATTGCTCTGCTAACACTAAATATGTCGGGCAGCCAGATACTGGCTAAATAACATTAGATAGAAGAAGCGTGCATCCAGTTGACTGTGAGCACTTGATTTTTTTACTTTACATGTATGATTTAACTTTCCCCATATAACATTCGTGAAACACTCTTCAAAGCAAGCCCGAAAATAATGGTACGTTCATTATTCACATCATTACGTACCCAGGATTGTGTCAGGGGGGGGGGGGGGTCTGCTGTGAAAAGGGGGATTAAAAAGCTTAAGGTATGTGGTGGGTTTTAGAGTAGGGATTGATTTACCTATACTTATGACATACAAATAAGTATGGCCACAAAGAATGGGAGTGCGGGCGTGGGGATAAGCAGATGGGTTAATCCGCCCCTATGCACATACATATGAAACTGAAGCGCGTGGTGAGGCTGACAAAATGTAGTGATTCGTATCAATTAATGGGCTGTAGTTGGCAGAGTGTATGTGCAGTTTAAGTTTAACATTTTGACTTCGTTGCTCCTTACATGATATATCATAATGGGCCGAAATTTCATATTCGCGAAATTAAGATAGAAAGAAAGTGCATAACATCCAGACTTGAAATTTTGTACCATTAATTACTTTCGCATATATACAGTTTGAAGTGGAAGCCTTTGCTAAAATGATGATGTTCACCCTCTTCAAAAGCAGGCCCAAACATGCCATGTCAACATCGACATTCCCGATTACAAAAACATGTGGTTTGTATTGCTGCGGTCACAGGCCCTGTCACATTTCTTACATAATAGCGTTCGTTTGTACATGTCGTTGTCTACATTATGCTATGATTTACTACCACATCAGAAACCCTTGTTCTCTTACCTCATAATTAATTCACCATGTACATGTAATCATCCCAAGACTATCGGATCCCTCCTCT